>JBBPTO010000875.1:0-21204 GCA_038094155.1 Pulveroboletus cf. aberrans | reverse complement strand
CAATCGATCCGATCGGCTTCGAGCGCGAACGCGTCGCGGCCACCGCTTAGTCAGCCCAATCCGGGATTCTCCGAGGTGACCCACGAACGCGGACGAACAGCACCGCATGTTCGTTTCCTGGATTAGAAACACTTATTTCAAGCTGTCAGGGATGTCTTGAATGTCCTCGGCAAAAAGGTGTAATTTAGCTCTCTGTGGTCAGTTTATCCTTGCGAGACACTCTACGGAAGAAAATTGGAGTAACATAGGAAACGTAGAGTCCCATCACCGAAGCGCTGTGGGAAAACCAGAGGTATATTGGTCCATTATTTTCCACCATCGTGAGTGCATCATCTTAGATTCTCTAAAGAAGGTGAATTCATCCCTGGATGCATCAACAGTGTGATATATAGACCCTTTCACCTTGGACGCTGGTCTAGACTTATTGGAGCAGTCACCCTGGGTTGCCTTCATTCTTACCTTCAAAACTGTCGGACTACAGACAACCTTATGTCTGATAACAATTGTTTGGCAAGTGCCAGAAGACATATCCTACCATGATCATGGCTAATGACTGCAAACCTCTGAATTGTCGTCTGATGGCAGGCCAAAGCAATTTTCAGTCGCCTGATCAATTCCATAGATCAGAAACGTAGTTTAGTGACACGTGGCATGAACTGGTGTAGAATCTGTAGATCTTGTGTCTCTGACGCGTTCTCCAACGGAGCCTAAGAGCCATTGTCTGTCATGTATTTCGTCGGTGCTTGCCAGTCCACAGTGCCAGGATAAGTATTGGGATTTGAGACGCAACCCATCTTCAAGGGGCTCATACATGCGCACAGGTCTTATGGATTAGCCACGAAAGAGTAGTAGTACTATAGGGAGCATACATGTCGCCAGCATATTACTGGCGCTGTGAGGGAATTCGGATGAAGGTGAAGGTGAAGTAGCAAGCCTCCCCGAGGCAACACTTTCTATTCCCTAGGCGCCTTGCTTGTGGAAGACGTGCCAAGTTGATTGGTGTCGCGCGGAGAGGTGTCGTGAGGACTTGGGGTCTCAGGATGGCAGGTGGACTTGGAGTTCAGACGTGCATCGCCAGCGGGTTCGCATACGCCGCGCTACCCTCGGTCCCAAACCAACCATACCCTCGTCACAGCAAGTTTACTTTTCTCCGCCATCTCACTCCAGACCTCGCCTCCCCTCACATTCACCACACTCTCTCAAGGCTTCGCGTCGCTGCTGTTTTCATTTACGCGCGGTCTCAAAGATCAACATGGCAGCATACTATGCCGACGACGCAGTGCTCACACATGCCACGTCCCTCTATCCCTATGGTCAAAACGACGATCCAGATAGCCAAGCCCAGAGCTCCAGCGTGTACAACCTACCCACGGACTCCGAAGGCGAGGCGGAGGTGGACGAACTGGAATCCGACACGGAGTCCGACCAAGAGGCCGGCGCGTCCACTGCTCAGAAGAAAGCGGGAAAAAGAATGGGGGAACGCGTCCCGGGGACGACGTTACTTCCCACATCTAGAGTCGAGAATATAATCCAGGCAGATGGTGTGTTCCCTCTTCTCGGAAACGGTCGCTGTTGACGCGATTCCACCCTTTCCCTCCAAGGCATCACGACCAACCTCACCATATCAAAGGAGGCTTCCTTTGTCCTATCCATTGCAACGGTGAGTGTTGGCTTTGTCTTCTATGCTTCAGGGGTTTATATCATCTCAGGAGGAATTCATAAAACGCATGGTTCAGGCTGGCCATCGACACGCTTCCGCATCCCGCCGGAATATTGTCAATTATGTAGACATGGGTCAGTATAGTCCCATCGGTCCACATGCCATTCATTAACTCTTCTTCAGCGGTTTCCACCCGACAGTACCAGGAATTCATGTTCCTTCAAGGTGATCACATGTTTTGTATATTCAGTGCGATATATCGATGATGAAAATTTCTTCAGATACAATTCCTGAACCAATGTCGCTCGCCGAAGCACTAGAAAGACGTAGGACGAAGGAAAAAACTGACCTGGAGACAAATCCTGCCATGTGTTCGGGTACACAGTCAACTTTCCCAGGAATAGGGCCTGCCGGTCATCTAAATGGAAAATTAAAATCCAGGAGCCGTCCAGCAAATGGAAAAGAAAAGTCAACTGTGACTATGACCCATCACAGTGATTACGGGAGGCAACCAGCGATGTTCGATCCACCTGATGACCCTACATCAACCAATGTAATCAGAAGTTCCAGCGGGAGAGTTATACGGAGTACAAGAGCTGCTCGTCAAGACGAGGACGAGGATGATGAGAGTGGGATGACCAACGGTTATACGTACCCCCGCGATCCACGCGATCACAATTCTTGGTCTGGTCCAGCATCACCGAGACGGCTACCCACGTCGAATCGATCTCCTCACGACATCCATAATTCAACTCCATCATCTTTCACCCCTCCCTGGCCCGGTCAGTTCACAGGCCCTGCAAGCGCTTTTTTGCAGGATTCCCAGAATGCGTTTGGGCGGATGGTACAAAATCCGGGTCGTACAATTTATTCGCAGCACACGCATCCAGAGAACGGGTCTTACACTTAGCTTCAGCGTTATTCATTCAGCCAGAAATGTATTCACTACTCGTCCCCTTAATGTCCATCAGCGTATTCGCTTTCACGCAGACCATGTGGTTTTGACTTGCATGACGCGAACACGTGAGTATGTTTAAGATCCGAGCCGTGTAAGTCGAGAGTCTGCTGTAGTCTTATCTTATCAGCAACGGCCACGGACAGATATATTCATGCAAAATCAAGTCTCATGGTCTGCATCACTGAATCACCTGTGACTACGAACTAGCTAGTCGCAACTTCCAGCCAAGATGAGTAGCACAACTGAAAGTAGATTTCATCTACCGATCATCAACATCGCGCCCTACTTGGACACTCGATCGTCGACCGACAAGACAGAACGGGATGCAGTGTCCAAAGCCTTACACTCTGCCTGTGTGGAGTATGGGTTCTTTTATCTGGACGTTTCCCACTTCGTCAACCCCGCTGAGACAGAGGAACTTACTCGCCTCGCTCGAGAATTCTTCGCTCTACCACAGGCTGAGAAGGACAGAATCTCGTTGAAGCATCAAGATTTTGCCCGAGGTGCGGATACAGAAGTCACTCTGTTTGCGGACTTAGACACCATGGGTTGATCGCAGGTTACCAAAGACTGAAGGAAAACGTCACAAACGGAAGAGCGGACAACCACGAGGGCATCGACTATTATAGGCCTGTGGAGAACCCCGACAAGTTGCGGCCACTTTGGGGAGAAAACCAGTGGCCGAACGTCAGAAATTTCCGTGCCAAATATGAGACATGGATAGAGAAGATGAAGAAGCTCGGGATGATCGTCATGGAAGCGCAAGTACCCATTTTATCATTTAACGTGCGTAAGACTAAGGATGGTCTACCAGGATGGTACATGGGCTTGGGATGGACGCAGAGGAATGGCAGGAGCTTCGAGCCCAAGTGGATGATAGCTTCTGGGTGATGCGGATCATCGGTTCGTACCCAACCCCACCAAAGCCTCCCCACAGAGACACAGCCTCAAATTGGTGCTTACTCTTGCATGTAGGTTATCCCCCCCTTCCTGACGACCATGATGGCTTCTCTTGTGGGGCACATAAGTACGTTGGTGCTAGGTAGACGAACCTCGGGAACCATCTGACTGGTCCACAGGGACTACGGATGTCTGACGTAGATATGACCTCATGCTAAAAAGACGCAGGTCTTCTAATGGGATATTGCTAGTCTTCTTTATGCAGATCCTACGAAATCAGCACTACAAGTATTCCTGCGCAAGCGTGGACATGTCCCTGCAACTGTTGACGGGCTTCCAGATGAACATGGCAGTGAAGAAGGAATTTGGATAAACACAGATCCAATCCCCGGTTGCATCGTCTGCAACGTTGGAGAGAGTGAATTTTTCTGTAGTCCAAAGAGATTACTCACTCACTCTCGTGTAGTGTGGGAGATCTGGACAAACGGCCTGTACAAGAGCGCTTTGCACCGGGTAGTCCATAGAGGAACGAATTACCGGTACGTTTTGTTCTCCTGTAACGATGTTTCTGATGATTGATCGTGCCCTAGTGTCTCGTACGATTTCAACTTGTCCCATACGGAGTTGCACTAATCTCTCTCGAGGATTCCATTCTTCTTCGAGCCGAACTTTACAGCTTACATTAAACCGTTACCAGCCGCAACGCGAGCCATCGCAAAACGGGGCGACACACCACACGAGGTTTATCAGCCGGTCATGTATGGCGACTTTCTGTTGAAAAAATTGGGAAAAAATTTTGCTATCGACTCTGGCCGAGGAAAATATGACTAACAACGGGAAATTAAATAGATCACGGAGAACATGCAAATAACCAGGATTTGATCTGCAGAGTAGACCCTGTAGCCTGATGCTGTGGTAATTAGCACGCAAAATAATTTGAACTTTCTGGTCATCCAAGTGTCAATGTCGTCTGGGTGCACTCAAAGCTTGAAAGCTTCAAGTTCGAGCTTCAAGTTTGTTGGTGCGTCACACGTCACGTGGTAGTAGCTTCCAATCTAGTACGTCAGACATTTGTGGATATGAACACTTTGACTCGTAGATCGTGTCATCGATATCGATTACTCCCACATTATTCACTCTGGAGGTATTTCGTTTCGAGAAGGATGTCGTACGAAGTGTCTCTCTCAAAGCTACCCTCCCCCTTGAAAGATCTGGTTGCAAATTCACAAGCAGACCCTGGAAGGACCGATGCCGACAAACTAGAGGTAGCGAACTGGATAGATAAAGTTGCAGTGGGCGATATCCTACGGTCTGAACGTTTTTCTGTGAGTTCATTGACGTGACGCGGGACCCTGACTGAGACCTCTACGCAACTCTTCCAGGACTTGGAGTCCATCTTGATCCCTCGCACGTACATCGTCAGCAACTACCTCACGGCCGCTGACGTTGCGCTGTATGGTGCTCTTCATGCAACGCTGGTATGTTATGAACGCTCTGACTCCATTCTGCACTTTCGTCTCACTATAACTCAAGTCCCAGCTACAGCCAACCCAGCATTACGCGACGCCCGCGATCACTCGTTACTTTGACCACGTTCAATCGCTTCCGTCCGTACGGACTGCCGCGCATGCGTTTTCTCCCGTATTTTCCACCGTGTCGTTTGACTTTGAATCTGCTCCCAAGCCCGAGAGAAAGCAGGAACCCCCGAAGAAGAAAGAAAAGGTCCCGAAGGTCGTCAGTCAACCAGAGGCACCAGGAAAGGCTGTAGTAGTGGAAATTTCAAGGGAAAATGATGGCGAGCTTTCCAAAGAGAAGAAGGAGAAAAAAGAAAAGAAGAAGGAGGTTGCTGCAACTGAGGGTGGGGCCAAGAAGACCAAGGGCGGAGCAGCTGATGGTGGGAAAGCCCCTGCTGAAGATTCTGGCGAACCTATACCATCCATGATAGACATGAGAGTCGGGCATATTGTTGATGGTATGAATCTGCATCTTTGTTGCCCCTTCTTAGTTTGGCTGACAATCGGTAATTAGTGAAGAAGCATCCCGACGCAGACGGTCTCTATATCGAAGTGAGTCTCGAACGACAAGCAGCACTTTAGCTGCTGAAACGCGTGATTTTTGTAGCAAATAGATCTCGGCGAAGCAACGGGCCCTCGCACAGTTGTATCCGGACTTGTCAACTACATACCTATAGAGGAGATGCGCGACAGGTCTCTTGTTGCAGTTGTATGTGAATGCTCTGTTCTCCAAACCACCGCCTTTGAGCGATCCGAGTCACTGATCTGTCTTTCCTTAGTGTAACCTCAAGCCTGCAAGTATGCGTGGTGTGAAAAGCTTCGCCATGGTGCTTGCTGTACGTGTATTTTTTTCGGTGAAGTGCGCGAATCCGACATTATCCACAGGCAACGTCGAAGGACGGGAAGGAAGGAGGCGTCGAGCTGATCCAACCCCCCCCTGACTCAAAGCCTGGCGAGCGTGTGTACTTCGAGGGACCCGAATACGAAGGTATGCTTGTTAATCCCTTCGGAACGGACTTATCCTTTCAAGTTACTATCAGATGCCCAACCGTTACCCCAAATGAACCCCAAGAAGAAAATATTCGAGACCATCCAGCCTGGTGCGAATTGTGCTAGTTTTACCCGAGCAGCTTTTTCATCACTGTCTCCACGAACTAGGTTTTACAACTCTGAACACTAGAGAAGCGGTCTGGATCAACCCCGTAACCAAAAGTGTTCACAAAATTCGCACCAAGGACGGTGTTTGTATGGCCCCTACTTTTGTTGAAGCATCCCTATCATAAGTCAAGGTTGTGCGTAGCAGACATATATGAAGGATGTTCTCAGAATATCCCCACTTTCGTCCTCTGCTTTTTGTCGACAAATATAAGATCAGGTTGGTGGTGGCCTCACGTTCAGCAGGGACGCTTGTTCTGGAAATGGAATATGTTAAGCCGAGAAGATCCCACGAAGAGCATGCCCGGATAAATGACAAGGATTCTCATCGTCTACATTCAAGGAATTAACACAATCCCCCCGGGATCTTATATAGCTTTAGCAGCGCCGATAATTCTGGGTCAACGTCCGGGGCTCAGGTCGAATTCCACAGCTTACATAAAAGTAAGGTACAACCATGATACAAAGGTAGGATTGAGCGGTGTTCGTAGGCATACATGCAATCAACCTCATTATCCTTCACTAGGATCGATACTTCCACCCTTTAATCGACACTGATCTTGATGCTTTCCTTATCCTCCAGCTTCGGAGCCTTCAATGTAAGGATTCCCTCGGCCAATTTAGCTGTAATCTTCGAACTGTCTACTGGGCGAGGCAGCCACACAGTTCGTGTGAAGGATGAGGTTCCGGAGTAGAGGCGCTCCATAGTAATCGGGTTGGAAGGTACCTCAGAGCTTGCAACGACTCCTGCCCCTATGATCATTTTAAGTCGATCGACGGGTTACTTGGAAACAGTAAATGGACATACCTTCGCCTTGCGAAGTAGTGGTCTCAGTAGCGGACGTTGCGGAATCGCCTAGACTGCGACTCGGACTGAACGTCCTCCCCTGAATAGTAACACTTCGTCCGCCGTCACCAACGGTGATTTCAATATTCTCCTTTTTCACGCCCGGTAGTTCTGCCTCAACGACGTAATCGCCTCCTTCCTCCGTTAGATCCAGAGCAGGATGGACAGTACTCGGAGAAGTGAGGAATGGGTCAGCGAATAGTGGGCGGTGCGGAAAACCATAGGCAGTGGGTACTCTGGTCAGAGGCTCTTCAAGGACACGGAATAAGGGTCGAAATTCGTGCAGGAGTCTACTGATAGACATAGTTGAGTCGACTTAATGTGTGGAGTGCGCCAGGCAGCCACCAAGCTTTATAGGGGTCAGCCGTGTGACGTCTCTCATCGGCAGTCACGTCGATTTTTCTGGAAACTACGAGCGTGTTCGGGGTCCAACTCGGGGCACCAATACAACCAACCTACTATACAAATTACAGACGGCTAAGATCATTGTCCACAAAACAGCTAGGCGCCTGGCCATTCAACGACATACTGTGCCTGCACGGGATGTTCCTGATCGTCATCATCCTCAAACTTCAGCTTATACACTGGGACCTTGGAAGATGTTCCCTATACCGAATCAGACGTGAGGATTCACTTTTGAGTTTTTACCATTTACTTACACGGCCAGCCGGCTGCATATCCCTGGGTGATGCTATCACTTCGGCGCGGTAGAAACAACTAGTATCAGGATACAGTGCCAGTACAGTCGACCCTGCTGGGAATTCCTGGTAAGCATTTGGATGTGGCGCACTATTTGGCGGTGCATTAGGATCGGGCAAAGGAATGATCGCTCGGAGTGTCGTGTTGTAGCACTGTCCGGGTTGTCCGTCTTCTTGTGGTTCAACGTCCTGGACCTCATAGCTGCAAATGTGTATTTGGATAAATCAGGCTACCTTGCGTGTAAATATCACCCACCGATTCTTATCCTGGTTGATGCATTTGGTTACGACGGCCAAAATCCACGTATTCTCGTCCACGTCGACAATACTTCCATCGGCAGTTTTCCCTGTGGGCGGATGGAAGGCGACTTTGCGGCCTTCCTGTAAAGGGAGCTGTCTTGCTAACGCCTCCCTTCGCGCTTTGGGTTCTCGCGAATATGACATCACAGGTGATGGTCCAGTGGATCCCCGTGCAGAGGTTCCCGCCGTGCCACGTTGTGTTCCGGTGACCGGAGGTGTCACGGAAGTAGAAGTAGGAGAAGGAGAAGGAGGCCGCGGGCGTTTATTGCGTTTCTCTGGCGCAGAAAGATATCAGAAATCAAGACGGTCACCCTGGAAGAAATAAACCTTGTGGCAACGTTTCAGACGCCTTCCGGAGTGCGATGAGAACACCAACTCGTTCAATGGCGTCATTGAGTGCTCTATGACAAAAACCATATTCATCACAGAATAGCACTTGAGGGAGGAATTCTCACTCAATTTCGTCCTCAGAATTGCGGCGCATATCTTTCAGTGCTGTAGACAAACGAGTATAATTAGTCTTGAGCGTTTCCCAGCTCTCAGCCGGGAACGAATCATCAGTTGGCCACATGGCCATTAGCCTGTTGACGCGTCCAATCGTCTCGATGCTGGTTGGGTTAGCGTAAATGCTGGAAAGCATTCCCAACGATTTGCTTGCATGGGACCAGTACTCTGTCTCTGTTCAATTGACCGTATATATGATTGACGAGAGGAAGCGTGGGAACCTACCTTCTGAAGAGACTGGGCGAACTGAACCCCGTCTTCTATCCATGCTCAGAAACTAGGATGAATGAGCGTGTTGAATGTTGCAGACGTAGAGAAGAGATGGGCTAGATTAACACTACGCGAATCGCCACCAGGGAACCGCCAAGTGTACAGTCACTTCGTTGAGTGAAATGACGACCCTGTGCAATTGCCAATGATCAACTTGAAGTTGCTGAGCCAATCGCGGAGTTGGACAACAGCTAGTACTAGTACTAAACCTACATTTATGCTGTTACATCACTTTCTTTTAGCACTATTTTCTAACTACATCCTTCATTGAATCCGCCAGTTTTCGCAATGATATATCGTATACAACTGGAGGGAGTCGCATGCGTTAGAACGAATTGGTTGGCAGACATGTGACCGACCCTCTTCGATCTTTTTTAAATCATATTTAAGGCCATCAAAGCGTCGCCGTAAGGTGTCATTCTTCAGGTTAAGCTTGGTATAATTCCGGAAATAAGGCATGTTAACCACCGTAGAGAAGGGCAAAATGTTACCATCGAAAACCCAGCAAAGATATCTTTCACGAAGACTGAGATACGAAGTGGTGCTTCATAATCTCCAAGAGTCACTGCATTGACGGCGAGTCGTGACTAGGAAAATAGTGAGTTAATGGGCCTATTCTGCACATCGAAGCATTGAAATTTTACCAGTTCATTGACGAGGCTAATGAGCCCGTGGAGGTAATCTTCCACAGTTATTGAGAACCTATCCGCCCATTCTTCTTTTACTTGGTAGATATGAGCGCCCTGACTCCAACAAACAACAATAAACCCACTTCCGAGTACCTCGCTAGCCTGCGCGAGCGTGATGAGGGAACCACTGCTCAGGTATTCCACTAGGGCCGCGGAAAATATCGCCATGCGCAGAGAGTTTGACCACATCTCCTTCCAGCGCCAAAGTTGATTCGAAGGGACGTTGGAAGCCAGAGTAGCGCTGACAGGATGACAGGCGTGTAGAATCACCCGCACCGAATCAAGGAGTGGTGGCACTCCAGATCACTGAAGTCAGGCCGTAGTTCGTGAGGTGCGCGAGACACTAACGTGCATCTAATGGAGTGGAGTGAATTTTGTTCAATATCCCAACCATGAGGCGGGTCTGCTTGTCGAGAAACGATACTTGATCTTTGATTCTCTTTCATGGGAGGAAAGGGTGTGCATGAATTCTTATGCGGTGGCAATTTGTGAGTGCCACACCTCTCTAATCTCGACGTCTTGCTCGAGGAGTTCGTTGAGGTATTCTACGTCTCTCGTATCCATTTCTTTACCGCTCCTGGCCCCAGGTGATGCAATCGAGTACTATTGCGCCGCGACGGCTCCATCCGCTTACGGATACATGATGACTAAGTAAACTGCTCACCTCGTAATTCTGCGCTCCAGTTTAGCCTTTCCGTTCTAATCCCTTTCATGACCGCGACCAGCAATGTGGACGAAGTTAAAGTCCTTCTTGCCAAACTTCGTGACACGCCCGTCAATTCCGCGGATTGTTCAGACGGGATGCTTGCCCCCGTTTTTAACTATCTAATGGAGGTCCCGTCTGAAGGTTCAGACAAATGCTACCATTGGTTTTGCTCTCGCGCGGATCAAGTCACTATTGATGCTGCTACCTTTCTTTTGAGGTTGTTCGCCTATACTAGCCCAAATGTAAACCAGTGGAGAGCCAGGTTGATAGGGTGCTTGGCAGGCTGTTGTGCTTGTGTCAAAGCATTCGGAGAGGTCAAGGTCACATCTCGGTCAACGTGAGTATTTCTCCTTCCTTTCCCAGTAACCCGATGGGAGGGTTTTGGGAGATGTCCAGATCCTCTCTTGCTGTTCACCGTACCTAGACATGATGTAGCTGACTGAAAACCAGGTATTTCGGCGCTTTTCAGGATGATATTCTCAGGGGATTCTACCAGAGCTACGATGATTGGGAGTTAGAATTTGTGAAGGATGGCCTGGCTTCCGCTGGAATCACTGGTGCCGCCCGATATGATTCCTCAGCTCTACGCAGCGTGCCACCAGGGATAATATACCATGCGGTCTCGAATTTGCACATCCTTCGGGATGGCGAAGTCCTTGCTTTGATTCGTTCAGTCCTTACTTCAATTCGTCCCCAACTGTTCACCTCAAGTTGGCCAACGGATGTTCCACCTCCTGGGCTGTTCATTCTCATGTTTGACGAATCCCAAAATGTGCGGCAGCGGTCAAGGTCTTTTGTCTCGGACCGTTCCGAGGCTCCTATGGCTGATCATCACTTCATCACTGGACACGAGGTAGCCCTTCAAACTATATATAACCTCATTGCGAAGACCGCAAATAAATATAATGCTGCTATACCGCACAGGCTTTCTGCGGATGGAGACGTTGGCTCATTTTCCTTCACGTCCGATCCAAATGAAATCTGGGGCGGGTTTTGTCAGGTTCTTCGTCAAATACCCACCGAAACCATGCTACGACCTTATGGAGGGGCCGACTGTCGCAGAGTTGTCACAGGTCACTTGCATGACGTTGGTCCTGGTAAGTATATGGAAAATTTCTGAACGGAATCCGCGTCTCATCGGTTATTTTAGAGTTCGCGCATATACTTAAGTGCCTACTCTTTCTCCTCAAGCGCCTGAACGCTGGTCTTTGGAAAGGCGAGGCACCCGAATTTCCACAGGTCGTATTCGACTCCATCAAGGACAACCCATCTTATATTAATTTAATTGAGGAAGTCGTTCCTTCAGACGATAAACCCTGGTTTCTCTCGTGGTTCGGAGAATATCTATCATCTCTCAAAGATTCTAGTGTCTTTGGTGATGTACTTGCAAAAGTTATAGATCTACTCTGTGAAGAGCTCCAGCACGAGAGGCTCAAGGAGGCCCGGCCTGCGGTCATGTTTGCTGCTATTCGAGTCAGCCCTTACGTCCAATACCCCCATCGGCTTTGAGACTAAAACTTGATAACAGTTACTCTTTTCATTGGTCCGTAAAAGCCAAACCGAGGAACTGGCCCGCCATCGTCAGGCAATATCTGCCGTTTTAGACATTCATGTTGATATTTTCGTATCCGTTGCTTTCGGACACCGTTACGCAGGTGACAAGTGGAAGTCTGCCAGCGGCGCAGCCCGTGATCTGGTGACAGCAAGCCTCGCGCGAGACGTGCGCGAGATTGCTAGCGCGATCAGTCAGTCGTGCGCATTTCTAGCTGGTCAAACGGATACATTCTCGACATGCGCTGTGCGAGAGCGCATGTGGACAAAGATGTATGACTCGTTACAAACAAGCGATGCGGATGGTATTGCTTTTCTACTCGATTTGGTCGCCCAGTATGCCCATCTGGACATTCTGAACGCTCGCGCTTACAAATCAATCTTTTCAAAACCGAACGCTCGTGTCGCCTTCGATGCCATCAATCATTCCCTGCAGATTACGCGGCAAGGGTTTGTCGAAACAATATCAAAATTTGCCAACTACAACCAACCCGCCTTTTTGCGCAATGTTCTCCGTCTCCCCGAGGTTGCTGGGAACGTCATGACTCTCATGTTATCTCCAATTGATGATCTTCAAACTGCCGCCAAGACCTTGGTTGGACAAGCCTTCGATGTGGATGTTCGTCTCGATTGTTTTCGCGCGTTGCTCACCAATCTGCCAACCCCCTCCCTCTCTGCTGTTTTCGGATTCCTCGAGAGGTTCGTTCGGCATGCACCCCAGGTGACGGAGGCGTGCAGCTTGTCAAAATCCCTTGTGCAATGCCTCACAGACATCATCGAAGTGCTCTGTTCCAGTCCCGATGGTTTATTGTATTCAAGTGGATTCTTGCGGCATGAAGATCCACAGGGTCCTGCTACTCAGCTCCCTCGGTTGTGGACACTCATGACACAATCGATTACCGTGATATTCAAGCGGACTCCGCTGTGGGCAGATTACTTCGAGATACCCGACATGACAGTTTGGATGCGGGACGCGCTTATTTTTGGTCGGGACATGCTTGCGCAGTGGAGGGTCATGGAGTCTGCAGCCATCGCACACACACAGGTAGAATCTGTACAGGTTCGGAAGCCGTCGAGGCTATCTCGGGTAGGGAAGCGGATGATGAATGATCTTCAACCTGTCTTACCCGAGCTTGCGCGGTGGCTTCGGTTGTCGGACGAAGAGCTACTACATCAATCATTCGCTCTCATTCAAACCGTCCTGGACTGCTTTCGTACAGCGGGTGTACCACCTTCAGAGGCTGGTCTGGCGAAGTTGAACAAACACGTGGATGACGCTCGTAAGAAGACGACACAAGGGGCTCCAAGAACTCGGCTGGACTCCACACGTATAGCAAAACTCGAAGATGCCCTTGCGGGATTTGAGAGCGACGACGACGAGGTGCAGATCATTTCGGTGACGACTGCCACTAGTCGCCCGTCGGATCCTGTACGCAAAGACACCAAAGTTACACGCAAGGAGGTACAAACAACGCTTCAACCGTTGCCCCCCAGGAAACCCGCGAAGACATCCCCTATAGACCAGTCCAGGATTGAAGCCCCCGCTTTCCCTACTTTCCAGAGAGCAAATGTTGTTGTCACTGCTGGTCCCAGCCGTCCACTTCCTGTCTATAATGACGCACACAAGGCACCGCAAGTAACAGATTCATCGTCCAGTGATTCTGAATCCGACGTGGAGGCTGGGGGGGCGAAAGGTTTGGTTGCCCTCGCCAAATTTCAGAAGTCGCCCAAAGTGCGGAAACCCAGTGAGAGGCGTCAGGTTAGAATGCTTGATGTCACGAATCAGGCGAAGAATGCGACAATGGAGCGACTTCATCGAAAGGACGATGCGCGCAGGAGAGCAATGCGGCTCAAGCCGGATATTTCTGGACTTCATCGTGTTCTGTTGTCATGGGATTATGATCATGACGGTCCAGATCCTCCCATGACAGGAACAAAGCCAAAGCTACTTCATGTCCCAGACAAATTTACAGACCACCATCAATATCTCAGTGTATTCGAACCTCTCCTGCTACTCGAATGCTGGGCTCAAATTGTCCAGTCAAAAGAAGAGACGCCCCCACTGTATGAATGCAGGATCTGTTCCAAGCAGTTCACGGATGACTTCGTCGACATCGAGGCGACTATATCCGAGGCTCTGCAGAAAGATTGGCGTCTGTCAGATGTGGACATAGTTCTGCTCAGACACCCTTCTAGAAAAAGATCGCTGCTTGCCAAAACACAGTCATACCAAACTATCCAGTCTGGCGCGCAGATGACTCTTCGGTGTTTTGTACCCAATGGTGCTGATCCTGGATTGCAAATTAACACTATCTGGACCATGAGGAAGGTATTTAGGTATAACAATTCTTTCAGAAGTGCGACTGCGAGACTGACTTTCCTGTAGCTTGGCTACATTACATCGCGAATATGGTGCCCTAATGGCTCTTCCTTTCTATGATGCCTTTCAATCGATCATGCAACCCCGCATCGCCGCATCGCCATCCCTGGATGACCGTGATATTCACCAAGCAATGTCAACTTACCGAATTAATGAGCCCCAGGCAAAAGCTATCCTTAGTTCTTTGCGAATTCAAGGGTTTGGATTGATTCAAGGGTGTGTGAATTTACTCCTTTTGGTAATGCAACTGCTCAGAAGTTTTGAAGGCCTCCTGGGACAGGGAAGACCTCAACTATATGCGGGTTGGTCGAGGCCTTCTTGTCACGGCGGCCTCGAGCCGCCACTGCTATACATGTAGGGCGGAATTCTACGCAAAGTGACAGAGGGCCAGTGCAGAAGGTTCTTCTATGTGCGCCAAGCAATGCAGCAATTGATGAAGTTGCCAGTCGTCTGAAGGAGGGTTACAGAGGTTCTGAGAAGTGTGGAGATCCCATTAAGGTGGTCCGGATTGGTCCTGATAAGGCTATCGGCATCAGCGTTCGGGATATCGGGTTGGACTACTTGGTAGAGCAGAAGATGAACGGCGAAAACACCCCTGGGGCTTCCAATGATGCTGGCAAACAAATAGCGCTGGTTCGGCAGGAAATTGAATCTGTCAAACGTGCCAAGCAGCAAAAGGTGGAGGAGCTGGCCACAGTGCAAAACAATACTGCGAGGACTTTGGCAATTGATGAAGAAATCAAGAAATTGAATTCCCGCCGAATGGCGTTGACACAACAGTTCGATCGTTTGAAGGACAAACAAAAGTCTGACAATCGAACTTTGGATGCTGCTCGAAGGCGAATTCGCCTCGAGGTTCTGCAAGAGGCAGATGTGATATGCGCCACACTTGCAGGATCTGGACACGACTCAGTCGAGCAGTTAGAGTTCGAGATGGTCATCATTGATGAAGCCGCTCAAGCTGTCGAATTGACTTCCTTGATTCCTTTGAAGTTTCGTACCCCAAAATGCATTATGGTTGGAGGTAAGAGACCATTAAACCCTACAATGTGTTGTAGGTAACCTATTTTACAGATCCTCAACAACTTCCACCAACTGTACTCTCTCAGGAGGTAATGAGTCTTCTGTCCGTGGCCCTTCGTCCGTCCTCATTAACTCATTCAGGCATCTAAATTCAACTATAACCAATCTCTTTTCGTTCGTTTGCAGAAACACCGGCCAGAAGCAGTCCATCTCCTGAGGTAAGCTTAGTGAGATGCTTCTCGAACTATTCATTCAATAAGTCAACAGCATTCAATACCGCATGCACCCAGAGATCAGCCAGCTGCCTAGCCGTTTGTTTTACGAAGGCCGTCTACTTGACGGACCCGACATGGACGTTAAAACCAAAAAGCCTTGGCAGTCTCATTCAAAGTTCGGATGCTATCGCTTTTTCAATATTTCACGTGGTCAGGAAGAAGGGACTATTGGCCATTCGATGAAGAATGTCATGGAAGCCCAAGTTGCCGTCGCACTCTACGCGAGGCTACGAAAAGAGTTCTCAGAAATCGATTTCGACTTTCGGGTCGGCATAGTCTCGATGTATCGCGGTCAAGTGGTCGAACTTCAACGTACATTTGAGAGGAGGTTTGGAGAGGACATTCGGGGAAAAATACACTTTCACACCGTCGATGGTTTCCAAGGCCAAGAAAAGGACATTATCATCCTTTCGTGCGTACGCGCCGGCCCAGGCGTACAGTCAGTTGGCTTCTTGGCTGGTTTGTGGTCCATCGCATCTACAGAAAGACATGATTGAGGTTCCAACCACTAGATGTTCGCCGAATGAACGTGGCTCTCACCCGAGCGAAATCTTCCTTGTTCATCTTGGGAAATGCTCCGACACTTGAGAGAAGCAATGCAACCTGGAAAGAAATTGTGAACAATGCCCGGACTAGGTCATTGTTGATCGATGTAAGTTGCTCGCTTGTCTACCGTGATTAGCGTTCACAATCCCATATTTCACTCAGGCGGACTCATCTTACTTCACGGAACCTAACCCCATACGATCGGCCCGGCCTCCTTCGCCAACAAAGACCGGCAAACAACGAGCCGTTCCCAAGGCAACGGAACCGGCAGATCTTGTTACCCCTCAGAGATTGGCCGAATCTCTCCGTGCCAAACCAATCTCACACAATATCTATTCCAATCCCACCGTACACACTCCGGATGACACCGTTGCAGGGCCAAGCAGTCATTCTGCACTGAGGCATCCTCTGCCTAAGCGACCACATATTGGTGAAGCACCTTCGCCGACGAACAAGCGGGAACCAGTACAGCTACCCCGTAAACGACCCAAGAAGGACAAGAGTAGTATTTTCATCCCAAAAAAAAACAAATTATAGATGTCGTACACAGCACAGAGCCGAGTTCCTTCAAGATATCCACCCTTGGTCTCCGCACGGTACTTCTGCATAGATTACCATTGCATAGTTTGGCTGTACAGGACATGATGTATTCTTATTGTTACTATGGATTTGAAGCTTTTATTGGGGGTAGTTCCCACTGATCTGGTCCGAACTTTGGTATGGTCATCAGCACACCTGTGCTGTTTTTCGCAGGTTTGGTAAAAGTGCACAATGTCGGCTTTCCGAGAGTGGAAAGCCATGCCGGATTAATCAGCGTTAGTCCTGCAGGTTGTTAGACAAGCCTCCAGTTGGACGGAGGAAGCTATCATACCTTTGAGCCATGGTTTAGTCGTTCGAACGATCTCGGTGAAGACGACATAGCCCGGAGGAGATCTTTGTGCAAGGACAGACGCAGAATAAATAAATACGTCTTCCTTAACACCCATCGCTCTGTAAGGGACACCTTTTGCAGTCGAGTATTGGGCCCCGGTGGTTGACTCCTTTTGCACGAGGTCTTTCCGAACGGCTATTTGGTCAATGAACGCAGCAGCCAATAGCTGGCGAAGAACCTTCAACTTCAAGTCGTCGTTCAACCCGAAAACAAACGATAGCAGATCAAGTGACTCACTTGGGTTTCACTGGGTGGTTGAAGGACTTGAGCAAGACCTGTCTCCACGCTGGGGAAGGTCGCGCCAACGATATTACAAATTTGGGCCCTCAACTTGTGGATCTCCTCCATGGCCTGGACATCACGTCAGTCTGTAGGGCACGAAAATGATCTAGAGTCGCACTTTTGGTCGAACAAAATGTTCTGAACAAAATTCCAAACCACCCCCAGCAAATTCGTATGCCCCAACGACTGAAAGAATCCGAAAGATATCACTGGCCGATTTTCCCAAGGAAGCGTGGAGCTATGAAGCGGAGCATTAGCACCGTCCCGCGGAGGAGTACAGCAACGATACTTGTTGCGTCTCAAAAAAAGCTTTTCGGCGCGTTCTCCGGACCTCTTTCGCCTTGACTCGTTCGCTCTTGATGTGCTCTAATTCATCATCGCCCTCGTCGTCGGAATCCCTACCCTCGTTTAATCCCTCTTCGTGTAGAAAAGGATCCCCTACTGTCATGATGGATACGATGGCAATTACATATGGCAGACAGTCATGTTGTTGGCCTGTAACGAGCAGCCGGGAATATCGAGGAGCGAGAGGGAACAAGCTCATCGACTTTCCAAGTGATGTAATTCTGCCACCGATCGTAGCCATGGGCGTTCCCAAGGTTGCGGACGATGCAGGCAGTGTACTGCTTATTGCACCAAGATGAGTCAGTACCGCCTCTGCCTTCCTCAAAGCCTGGGCGTCAGGAGTGGTTGGGAAGGGGAAGTTCACCACTGTATCGATGCCCATGCTCTTCATCTGCAGTACTACGCCTTCTATGGGCATACGGAGAATCTCAGGTTGTGAGAATGATTCGAAACAGTGTTCGTACAACGCAGACGAATAGAGCCTGTAGCAATGTCCAGGACCTGTCCGCCCAGCTCGACCAGCTCGTTGCGCTGCGGAAGCTTTCGATATCCAGTTCACCTGGAAGGACTGTATAGAGTTCATAGTATCGTACCTGCGCTGAAAATCCCATCAGAAGGAACACTGTCTGCTACGCGAAAGAGCAGACCTCTTTCGCCCGTCCACAATCGACAACATATCGAATTCCGGGAATCGTCAACGATGTTTCAGCTACATTCGTCGAAACAACAACCAGACGATGTCCAGGTGGTGGTGAGTCGAAAACCCGCATTTGTTTATCGCCCGGTAGAAGAGAGTACAATGGAACGATATGCATGGGAGCTGAAGGGCATATATCAATAAGCGCGAATGAGAATACGGGGATCCAGCTTACAGTTACTCTCTTCTATATCATCAGTAACATCCTCGTCTGTACTATCTAGAGCTTCTGGATCTTCCTCGGGGGCAGGATCATCCACGTCTAAAGACAAATCTTGTTCTCCGACTCCCAATTCTATATCCTCAGCCTCCAGGACAACTGTTAGATCATTTAATGGTCACTTTCGAACAGACACCAAGGCAGCACACCTTCCGCAGCAGCGACCATTTTCGGAGGGTCTGGCGGCTCGTCCATAAAAAACGTAGAAGCATTCACTAACCGCCTTTTGCGCCTTTGGGATTGAATAGCTTTTTGACTGAACTTTGCGTCGAGGGCTCGACAGACACCCATTATTTCGTTCTGACCAGTCAAGAAGATCAGGATACCGCCCGGAGGTAGACGAGAATGTATCTTGGCGGTCTTTCTGATCGCTTCCTTGATGTAGTCTGAGGGTGTTCGGCGATTGAAATGAATCGTCACCGGGTGTTGACGCGCAGAGACGGTGATCACCGGAGGGGTAGAAGGAAAAAGGAGTTTGTTCTCAGCAAAGTCGCTGACCCGAAGTGTGGCCGACATGATAATCAAGCGTAACGGCTTTACATTGTCCTTTTTGTCTTTCCACATTTGTTCTCGTAACTTCAAGACACGGCTGAGTACACCGATGAGTATGTCCGTGTTCATGCTTCGCTCGTGAGCTTCATCGATGACAACGACGGAATATTTGGATAGTAAGAAATCAGTTGCCAGCTCGCGCAGCAAAACACCATCGGTCATGAACTTGATCGTAGTTGAACGAGAAACAGTCGTATCATAGCGGATTTGGTAAGAGACCCGTGAAGAAGTTAGAGACAGTTCATGTGCAACACGCGTGGCCATTGAAATCGCCGCAACACGTCGAGGTTGCGTCACCCCGATCATGCCGGGATTTTCTGAAAGATAGAGGTCAGCACATCTCCGCTCTGCTTATACTCCACACACCACCATTGGGATCTCCAAATCCTGCCTCGTAAAGAAACTGGGGTACTTGCGTCGTTTTTCCGCTACCGGTCTCGCCGCATATGATGACGACTGGATTCAGTAATACAGCCTCCATAATCGGTTGCTCCTCAGCTATGATAGGTAACATCAAGCGGGCTTCTTGGACGTATGCGGCTCGTGCGACGAAAACAGCCTTGGCTCTATTTTCGGAGTTCGGTGGCTCTTGCAGCTTCCCAGACAAATGCTCTGCCAGTGCAGTGGTTGGCAACTTCAGTTCTTCTCCTAGCGGGCCGTGCATCATGCCACCGCGAGGTGATTGCGAAGCCTTGCGTTTTTTCGGCGGGGGTTGGAAGGGATCCGGAATCGACACCGACGGAGTTGGTGGTCCATCCACGGGAGCGACATAACTCTTGGCCGCAGAAAGTTGTTTCATTGCCCACGCCTTGAAATTTGTACGATTCGCTGAAGAAACTCCGGTCTCGTCATGAGATAAGACACTTTTTCCGTCAGAGTCACCGTCTGATTCCGACCCTGAGAGAAGACCAGTCCCGCCATTTTCTTCCTCTTTCATGTCGTTCGCGGAATCTGAACTATCGAACGACGAATCAGGTTCGGACTTATGGTCCTGCTGCGTGGGTCGCCTTGACCACCGACGAAAGCTTGCCTAGTATAATATAACAAGATCGCAAACCACAGATCATCGATCGACCAACCTTTGGATCACTCTTTTTTCTCTGCATGATGCGAGGCGCCACGAAAGTACCATCCGGGTTTCGCCTGAGGGCACCGCCAACAACAATGGTAGACTGCGTCGATTTCTCCGGTGCAGCTAAACTGGCGGACACATCCGCGATCCGGACTTCATCGGAAGCGGGAGCATTCAGTGAGTCAGCACCACCAGCGGGATCGGAACCCATAGCATCGAGTTCGGCGTCTTCTTCCTCCGTGTCGGTGGGTTCCGCGACATAAAAAACATCATTACACCGTCTCCGTTTGTTAGCCCGACCATCCATGAGACGCCGGACACCCATGTCTTCTGTTTTGTCCAATCGCTCGCGATGCGAGACTACCTTTCCAGTTCCTAGCGTCGACGAGGATTGCAACTCTAAAGTTGGGATTGAAGCCTGAGTCTGACTGTACAACTGAGTGAGCAAGCAAAGAACGCGAAGGTGCCCCATACACCAGTTTCTCATATATCACCAGTCTCTCCTCTTGTCTGAGTTTCTTGTCCTATCAAAAGACGCGTGGACGAAATATATTGAAAAAAAGATGTGCGACTCACGACATACTTTTCCAGTCTCTTCCTCTTCTTCGTTGACACCTTGCTTTCCGACCGTCCTGCAAGCTACGCCAATGGGAGACACACGACTTCACGATACTTGTGACTCACCTCCTGGACAAGTCTCACCTTCCTTTCCGCTTCTTTTTGTTCTCGTGATTTCGAAGCAAGAATTTTTGCATTGGGATCTACTGTCTCTCCTGAAGCGATAGGTTCATGTTCGCGTCGACGTTTCCCCTTCTTGTGCGATCCCGCGGATGACTGGCGTGCCCTTGCATTGTATCTCTCTCGAACTTGCTTCATCCCGATGCGTGTGGTACCAGTTTCCAGTAAGCCTTCTCCGTGGGCCGAACACTACTAGCTTCAAGTTGACGGTAATCCCATTACATAAGCCCAAACTCGTGCGGTCAGAACCATGCCGAGTATTTCGACTTATGTCGGGAAACAAACGTGCGGTGCGGCGGCCGATTGGCTCCAGCGTCACGTGCCGGGTCGCGCAGCCACCGGGATTCCCCGGATTCCTTCCCCTCCCGTCAGGGCAAGGCCAAGGGCGTGG
>JBBPTO010000874.1:0-21208 GCA_038094155.1 Pulveroboletus cf. aberrans | reverse complement strand
TATCTGGAGTTTTCCCATGGTCCGATAGCCCCTATCCAGCGCTCCTACCAAACCTGAGACCGTCCACTGCTGTTCGTCCCAATCCGAGTCAAGTCAGTTGAAGTCCGAAGGTTAGTTTTGAGTCTGATGTCCGGACACGAGTTCCCGCGCTCTGGAATTGGTCAGGTTTTTGCCTTTCTTATGTTTCCTTTACTGTACTTCGTTCGGAAATGCCTGGATTAGACTTTTGTACCTAGGAATTAGTTCCTAGACAGTGTGCAAGTAACCACCACCATTCCTAAGCCTTAAAGTCTGGTTTCCTAAGCCTTTCCCTACTTTTCCCTTCAAGTTCCCCTCAAGTCCTGCAAGATTAGTTGGTTTCCTAGCCCTACCGAATGGGGGGAAGCCAGACTCTAGTTTTCCAGTGTCCTGTGAACATCTAGTGAGCCTTTCCTTTAGTTCTCTCTCCTTCTCTTTGCAATCCCCTTGGGTCGAGATACACACTCGCACCCCTATTTCTTGCATAGGACTTCATTCCGAGTCCTTTTGCTGTTTTACAACGTACCATACACATGCCTGGCCCCATTCAGCTAGGTGGTAGTGCACACCACAATATGGAACGAGCACAGTTGGGCAGGATGGATAACCAAGGTCAGCAAGGACATATTTTCCATCAGGGATCTTCAAACCATGTGAGATAGCATTGTCATATACCCAAGCATCTGAAGCAGACCCCTCCCAACCACAGAGCAAGTATGTGAAGTTGAGATCAAAGTCAGACACAAATAAACAATTTTGAGAGGGAAACCCCTTTCAATTATGAAAAGCTGAGGTGTGGAACACAGGGGGGGATGTGATCACAATATGGCTTCCATCGATGGCTCCAATGGCATCCTTGAAATATGGCCATAGCTTAGGGTTAGATTTGAAGTGTCCTGGGATTGGGTTGACACCAGGGGGGATGACAATATCTGTGTAGAATGGGTTGGTTGAGAATATCATGACCATTTTTCAAAAGTAGCTAGAAAAATGTAAGATTCAGCACTTGGGTTTTAGCACACAACATGCCATGATACAGTATCATTCGAGCATTGAAAATGCTCTCCAACATGCCTCACCAGTAGACCTGTGATGCACATATAAAGAAAAATAGCTACTTGTTCTTCAAGAGAGACATGTCACGAATTGCCATGATTTTGACATCGAAGTACTGCTAAGAGCTCACAGAATGTCTCCCCATACATTCCGAGTTCATTCTGGATGCGTTCTGGATGGCCAGTCAGCAACTCGAGCACCCAACCTTCTCCAGAAAGAATAGACGTGTGGTAAGGCTTGGGATCTTTTCTAGGCTTTTGGGTCACCAGTGAGATGGCAATATTCAAGAAAGTGCAAACAATAATACTGAGTAGGAGGGACATATACTGAAGGAGGTGTCATCACTGTTTGGGTTGCAGTGGGGGCATGGTAGATGATCATCAGGGCGAATATTGATGATTGATTCCAAATCTGGCAAACACCAGATTCAGATGGAGTCCATTGCAGCAGTTTGCGGGGCTTCAATCATACCCAACATATCGGGCTGTTGTTATTTCGGCAAAGCTGCTCAAGGTGATACTGAACAGGCTCTAAGGAAATTTCAGACTCTTCTTGTGTAATCAGGTCTACCAAATAAGTCTTCTTTGGGAGCAAGTATGTATCAGAGCAGGTATAGGAGGGAAGGATGATTGTTGCAAAGGAGGTAACTCAAGTCTTGGAGGTTATTGAGGCAACAGTCCCAGTGACTTTGCTTGTTGATGTAAGGTTTGAGGTTGCTCTGCTAAGACATTTTGTATGGCCTGAACAAGAATGGATATGGAGGTTGTTGAAGAATAATAAGGATGATGCAGTGGATTGAAACTGAAATTTTGAGAATTTGAATCACTGGATGTATGTAGATTTTCAGAAGGTATTTCTGGATCTTCTAATTGACTAATTAAGGTCCTGGAATTTCCAGAACCAGGATCTAAAGATCCTTGACTAGACAGAAGATTAGCCCCCTCACTGATGAGTTCTAGTCCCATTCTATGAAAGCTACAACTGAACATTGTAATATCACCTTCAAAGATGGCAGTATAGAATAGGGACGAGTGTTCATCATCAGTGGAATCTTTCAAGAGGTGAGTGATATCTCACCATCAAAATTCATAAAGCCTATCAATTATCCTGTAGGCTTGTCTCAAAGTGATGCCAAAGCATGCAATGAGGATGAAAGAGCATCAAAGAATCCATAAACAAGAACTGTGTCTCCTGTGAGGCAGGAGCAGGAGGCATAATGAAATATTTCAAAAGATATAGCCTGCTTGCCCACTATGCCTAGGTGGGGCTTATAACCTAACAGGAGGGTACAAGGGTATGCCTGTTGTGCAGGGCAGAGTAGAGAGAGGTGAGTCAAGGATGCTCACCAAGATAGAGACTAAGGTTCTTGTAACCAAGTTTGGGTCAGTTGAGATTGATGCGATCAACCCTTGTGAGCTTCTTAGAAGCTTGATCTCAAGGGGAAATGAATCTCATTATTAATCACATTATGGTGCCTATCACCTTTAAATACATCCAGAAACCTATATGTACTTGTGTGTCATGTAGCTAGAACAAGATTGATAATGTCAGAATGACATCAGAGAATTTGTTATGCTGCTCCACTTATTTCAAATAGGTTGAGTTGAGTCTGAATCAACTCAACACAGCAGTTGTGGAGCTAAGAAAGCTCCAGACTGATGACATCATAGCTGAGTCATAAAGACTGCATCTCGATTGTCATGTAGTCAATTCTAAGTGTAATAACATTACACTTTGAATAATCTTCCATCAAGCATGACTCATTTATGAGTCATGCCTAGTGTCTTGACCTATATTCTTTAGTAACATGAATAGTGTATTACCAACATGGTCTGCCTGTATCAACAGAGCACAAGACATAGTGTTCAATTCACAAAATCCCAACAAGTATAACTTTGGGGCAAATCTGGTACAACTCCACAGGAGCTCTGGCTTAGTTCATGCATACTTTGCTCTTTCATGCTTTCAAGTTATACTATACCTCTATAGCCATTCTGGCATCTCTCCTTGACACATCATATTTCTCTAAGCATGTTGTATGATTCTCTGCAAGTCATATGACTCATTTTTTTGTTATGCACTATTTCTTTCTCATCTTCAACCATATTGCTTATTCTCACTTAACTCTGAGCCAGAGTTGCCAGAGTTGTCACATGCACATATCATTTCATTATTTAATCTCTTTGTCTCTTTCAACTCACCTCAGTTGTGATTGCTCTCCTGGACATCTGGCTGAGGTGAGATCTTTTGCTCATTTTACTTATGATTATACTAATAGAATGTGGTACTGGGTATTACTGCCCTTACCATAGATCTTGACATGATGACAATTGAAATCAGATTCTGAGATGTTCTTGACAGTAAGCCCTGGGCTATCATGGCCAGAGGTGGTGCCAAAAGCAGTGTCTTGCCAACAATCTTGCATGGTTGATTTGACAAATTTGAGTGGTTCATCATGCCAATCCTTGAAAAATGGGTCCCTGGCTTGCTTTCACTTCTGCTGCTGCTCAGCTGTATCTCTTCATCACTGTTGGATATTACCTGAACCTTTTTGATTGTTGACAATGCCATAGAGTCACTTTGCATCTGTTTCTGGCGCTTTAACATATTGGTAAGATGTTTGCAAGTTTTGTCGAGATGTCCACTGTTCTCATCACTACTGGTCTCCGCTGTTCATTTCTTTCCTTTCTGTTTCAGTGGCTGCATTGCTGCTTTCATCTTAGGGTGGCCAGGCTGGAGTTTGAACTCAGGACCTCCTGAATATATACCAGTAGCTCTACTGCTGAACTACCAGGCTGTTGTACATACACTATTTCAGTAAACTAGCACTTTTGACCATTTTTCCACAATATTTTCATACATATTACATTACTAAATTTGTATCTGTGCTTCTAAAAATTTACACAGCAATTAGAATTTATATAAAGGTTATCTCTAAAAAAATTTCAACACTAATTAATAGAGAAAATGTATTACTTCATTTTCCTTATTTCTCTGTACAGCTTTGTATTACTAGGCACCTCTGTATGGAAAATGTGTAGCTCTGTATGGGTCTGTCAATACAAAGGTCGATTTGCTGATATAGTATGAGTGGCTTATTTGTAGGGTTTTCCCTATTGCACATGGTTCTGTTTTATAACAAACCTTAAGGATTGCAGGGCTAATATGTAAGTGCCTAGGGCAATATCTGATACCCTCTCCCCCCAATGTAAAAGCTGCAAGGAGAAGGTTATCAATATGTGCAACAAGGAAACAAACCTGGCTAGAGTTGCAAATAATATATAGGCACATGTCAGCATTGAGGCAGATGAAGCTTAGTTTCTTTAGCTCCTTCTGTTCCAAGTTTGACATGTTTGGAGAGTTATTTCTAGACCCTCCAGCAATGCCCCAGAGAAATCAACACACTATGCAGAGAAAGCAGGTATGACTCCTTCTTGAGTTCACCATTTAGGTACATGGTAAAGATGTCCATTTGATCCAATTACAGATTATACTTTGCTGTGAGTGCTATGATGGTATGGACCAAGTCTAAGCTAGCCACTGGAGCAGATACTTCCTGGTAGTCAACCTCTTCTCTTTGTGTGAACCCTCAAGCTATGATTTGAATATTGTATCATTCTACATTTCAATCCTGATCCTCTTTATTTGAAAGACTGGCTTGAAGGTGACAGGCTTCACTCTGTTGGAGATCAGAATAGTTTTATGAAAGTTGAAGACAGGTTAACTGACCTAGACTACTAAATGTCTCCAGATAGAAAACTAGCAGGTTAGTAACACAAAGAAAGAAAATGAAGGAATGATGTGTTTGTCTCAAAGGAATTGCAGGTAGATGATCAAAGTAAGACAACTGTGGGGCTTACAGGATACCTTGATAGACAATCTGGAAGAGCTTCTGAATATCTCAGACATGACTGCCTGACAACAGGACTTGATTCTTTAGAGATCAAGAGAGAAAGCAAAGAGATTCAGATATGAGTGAATTGATAAGAACAATGATGATGAAAGACTCAGACTTGAGGTGAAGAATTCTTAGATTCTTATGCTGTGTGCAAAACACAACTTTTATATTCTGGGCATGTCCACTCAAAATAAACACAAAGAAAGGAGCATTCAGCATGAATTCGATTACCAGATCCTGACACAGAGTGTTTGGTATAGAATATGTACATACTAGAGAAATCAATCTGGTGACAGAGTTGATTGAAAAGAGATGAATGAATATGTACATATAGGCTAGACCAGCCCTGGATTGGACACAGATGGAACATGGATGTGACACAGATGTTTGAATGGACTTGACACTACCTAGTGAAAGTCAAATAGACATAGACAGACCAGATATCAATGTAAGGAGTGAAGGCTCCTTACAACATGGTTTCCATTTAAATTTAGCAGCTCTTCTTCAATGGCAGATTTTTACAGGTCTGCATCAGAGTGGAAATAAGCATCTGGAATGGATGTGGAAAGTATTTTCCTGGTCATTGACAAAATCTGTGCACTATGAAGGGGTAGAGATACCCTAACTACAAACATAAGTAAAATGAGAGCTAGATATATAGCTGTTGCACAGTGGTGGCAGAACAACTGAGGAAGGAATTATGAAAGCAGACACATTAAATAGTGATGAAGATCAGAGCACATGAATTCCGATGTGACTCCGACATAATGTCCAGAATAGGAAATATGAGGACCAAAGGAGAAAAATGATGTTACTGAGTATCGAACCAACTCTGAATAACTCCAGAGTCAGGAGTTGTAATTTGTAGATGAAAGTTCAGGGTTGCACAGAACAGGTTTGGATTAAGTTGGAGGACCTTGGAGGAGTTATATATTTGACACTCCCACTTGCACAGATTGGAATTGCATGGATGCTGAAGGTGTCAGGTTATGAGCCCTGGTAGTGCCTGAAAACTTTTCAGTTTAACCCTGAGTGTGCTCACTTAACTCTGGACAACTCTGGACTAACTCTAATGTTACTTCACTTCTCTTTGGCTCCACAACACCACACAACATCACTTAACACCAATTCTAACACAATGTCATCAGATAATGCAACCAGCACTCTCAATTGTCTCATTCTCACAAACACTTCAAATTTTCAAATTTGAAAACTCCAGATCACCGAAATTCCAAGCCCATACATCCATCCCCTGGGACCTCCAGTTTTTCTGACATCTCCACTGACTGTTCTGACATCACACAGCATG
This sequence comes from Pulveroboletus cf. aberrans, assembly GCA_038094155.1. Taxonomy (NCBI): domain Eukaryota; kingdom Fungi; phylum Basidiomycota; class Agaricomycetes; order Boletales; family Boletaceae; genus Pulveroboletus; species Pulveroboletus cf. aberrans. The sequence goes on along the minus strand of JBBPTO010000874.1, from coordinate 14,927 downwards.
CTCAGCTCACAAAATCCTTCTTTAAACAATGCTTCAAAGGAGGAGGAGAAGACATATCTGAAGCTGTCCAAAGCACTCATTTGCAGGTCTCTGATGTCTATGACTACATCTCCAACTCCAAACCCTTCAGAACCTTCAGAATCTCCACTGACTACTGCAATGTAGCTCAGCCCACAAAATCTCACTTCAGGCAATGCCCAGAAGGAGAAGAAGAAATACCTGGACCTGCCTGAAGCACTCCTTCACAGGCCCCTGATGGCTCCAATTACAACTCTGACACATGTCCTACAGGTACCTCCACATCTGTACTTGAATCCTCTGAGGACTTCACCTGCACCAATGACTGCTCCAATATAGCAAGGCATGACTGGCTCATAGAGTCCCACTTTGAATACCACTCTAAAGGAGAAGGAGGAGAAACATCTGAAATGATCCAGAACACACCTCTGCAAGTGTCCGAGACCTCTTGTCTATTATCCCCAGATGGCTCTTGCATTGCCTCACACCTTCTTGAGACTGTATGTCTTCCATCTCTGAATTACTATAACTCTGCACACAGCATCTCTGACTACTCCAGCCACTCAGCTAATAGCTTCACAGCACAGTGGAATCAATGCACAGAGTCACACTCTGAGCATAGCTCTAAAGGAGGAAAAAGAGGAAGAACATTTGAACCTATCCAGAGTATTTCTCTGCAGGCCTCTGAGGCCATTCAATTATTATTCCTGAGTGACTCTTATGTCACCATATATTCACCAGAGCATCAAATGCAGTGCAACCATCAACTCTGGTGCCACCTCTCACAGGGTATCACACTGCATCACATTCCACACTGTGCCACATTCCACACTTACTTCATTCTCCTCTCACCTCATCTGATCCAACTCAGAGATGGTTCCACAGCACATGCCATTGAAACTGGCACTGCACAACTCCACTCCATGGTCTGAGGTACCATACATACAATCTCCTTCCAAAATGTCCTGCATGTTCTGGAGCTTGAGTGCTCTATCATCTCCATCAAACAGCTGGCTCAAGCTGGCTTCTGAACCATCTTTCCAACTGGTGCCACTGCTTGCTACATCTGCAATGGTCTCAACACTGTCATGCATGGATGGCAATCTGGAGGTCTATATCACACCTCCATCACACTGCTCTAGAGCACTGCCACATTGCCAGATCAAGCTCTGAACCACTCCCTTCTTCCACAGGTTCTCAGAAATCTCCAACATTGGCTCCACTCCCTCAGCACATGCAACTGAGGTTCAGTGGGAGGGTCTCACATCTGATCACTCATGATCAGCAACATGTTTCAGACCAGACAAAGAAGATATCTCCACCATGCCATACATTCAGGAAGCAGTGGAAGCACTGATTTCTGATGCCCTCCAGACCTCTGCCTATCTCTGAACCTACAATGTCAACATCTCCTGCCTTTATGCCACTCTCATCTCTGACTGCTGGTACTCAGAAAACCACTCCAAAGACAAGTCCATCATGGCACACACTCAGAAAGCAGTGGGAGTAAGTACCAATCTCCAACACCATCCTGCCCTATGCCAATCTCCTCTGGCTCTGTGCCATCACCATCTTCTGGCCCCACACCACTGTCATTTTCCAGCTCTATGCTAACATTACTTCAACTGACACCTTTAGCGTCCATGCAACTCTGATTTATGCGAGTGGGAGTGTCAAATATATAACTTCTCCAAGGTCCTCCGACTTACTCTAGACCTGTTCTGTGCAACTCCAAACTTTTGTCTACAAAGTACAACTCCTGATTCCGAAGTTAGAAGTTGTAGACAAAAGTTCAGAGTTGCATGGAACAGGTCTGGAGTAAGTTGAAGGACCTCAGAGAAGTTATATATTTGACAGTCATAATCCTATGGCCCAAGTAAATACATGATTTTGGAGGTTGTCCTTGAAAGTAAAGAATGCTTTGGATATGTTGTGCTGTTTTTGTCATATCCCATCCTAACCCTCACACCTTCAAACTCCCTCTGATACCCTCTATGTCACCTCTGATTTTGACACTCTTATCTCTGATCTCCTCTGAAGAACTCTTTCCTACCTCTCATTGAATCTCTGATACTGGAACTATTTCCCTGTCAGACCTATTATAATTGGTCTAGATCTTCTTTCCTTTTTATGCTTGCTTCATTCCCAAATGATATGAACACTCCTATGTTATTCCTGTGTTATATTCCACTCCCTGGTCCTATGTACATTGCCTCTTGGCACCCTATGACCTCCGACCATTTATTGTACCTTTACATATGGTCTCCTCCATTCTCCATTTCAGACTCCAATCTTACCCCATAGTATATAAGTACTATAATGTCTTCATGTATTCCTCAGTTTGAATATTGATGTTACATCAATTTCCACTCCTCTAACTCTGTCTGATCCTGATGAAGTTTTCCTCTCTCCTTTATTCTCTTCACTATGTCCCTTCCATCTTCAAAATGAGGACCTAACAGTAAGCAAGGGCATGACACATAAGTCCTGCACAAAGTCCTCACTACAACCCCTGATCTCCATTTCGTTATGCCTTCTTTACCTCTGCATGTTGTTCCACCTCATCTCCATCAGACCTCCAGTCCTTCTGGCATCCTTTTGCCCCAAAGTTGACTAATAACTCTCAGATCTCCATTGGATGAAGCCCCAAAGAAGTATGGATCATGACAGTTCTGGAGCATTCTCTGGTTCTCCATTGGCCAAGGCATTAGGCCGCTTTTGTTGAAATTTTAATCTTCATGAAATCTCTTCATTCAAGGTGTGCTATTTTTGTTTGCAGATTTACAAACTCAGATGCTCTGGTGTACTCTGGCTATGATACATATAGAGGAAGGAGATTGGATGTGAGGTGGTTGCTCTGTTTTGATTAGGGGTGTTTTAATCAGGGCTTTTACCTTATCCTTCAAATCCTTTAGTACTCTCACTGCCCTGGCATCAGGTTCATCTTTAGGTTCTGTTGCAGTCACTTCCAGGTCCTTCTGACCCTTTTGACACTTCTGACTACACTTAGAATGTTTGACACACTGGAAGTGATGCTTCTGAACTTGGAAGCTCAGAAGCATGGAAACTCAGAAGTGCAAAAGCTTGAAAGCATGCCAGAACTGTGTAAACTCAGAACTCAGAACCTCAGAAGCCTGGAAGCACAAGAGTTCGAATGCAGCCACTAAAGGGCAGTCTTGTTCTCTTGGTTTTTTCCTCAGCATCTATGGCATTGACTCATTTTCCTTCTCTCTTTACTAGTGAAAGTGGCCTAGAGCCTTAAGTGGTTCTGAGTCATATCATTAGGACAAGACTTTCCTTTTTCTTTACCCTACTTTCAGATCATGAAGTGCCAAAGGTCTTTTGAAGAAGAACTTCAGTATGCTGACAGAAGTCCTTCTGAAGCTCTGAAGGGAAGTTGGTTGGCACTTACCTCCCCCTAGTGTCTTCTCTAGATTTTAGTAGTGGTTTCTTGACAAGAGTCAAGCAGGCCTATCCCACAGAACAAGAAGTAGTGGAGTTTATCAAGGGAGCTGTAGTGCAAGCTGCTGTTAAGACTGGAACATCCTCTTCTCAAACTCTGGTCAGAGATCAGAGGTCAAAGGAAAAAGATGGTCAGACATCTGAAGGGGTAAAGGCTTGATGCAGGATTTATGTATGTGTCACATCTTTACACTATCACAGCCTTCATTGGTTGGAGACACATCAGAGGGAATCCAGAGATGAACAGAGGACTGTCTAAGTCAGTATTCAGTATAAGATATTCACATACTGATACAGGCTTTATATATACACAGGGGACTGCAGATTAGTAAATGAAGGAGTGGATAACTAAAATAACAGAGATCAGATACATATGTGCTGGAGCTGTGCTATACAGCATCAGAGGGAACAGAGAGGTGAGACTAAACTAAATATAGAACAAGAGACATATGTAAGAGAATCTTTGAGAGGTTCTGAGTTGCTGAGTTGCATAATTGGTGAGGGATCACTGGAGAGACAAGCGGAGTTGGATTCTGGAGATTGGAGTTGACTTGGTTGCATTCTAGAATATGACAGCTGTCCTTGGTACCTTTTCTCACCCCTGCTTCCTGGGAGTCAGACAGAGTAGCCCTAGTCAACAGATATGACTATAAGAAGGGAGAATTATCAAATTATCACTCCACAATGCTAGAGCCATTGGAGAATGTAGCACCACCATTCCCATTCCCATCCCTCATCTATCCATACTCAGAAGAGCTGGAATCTCTTCTGACTGAAATACTTCACATCTTCATACCTCAGGAGATATGTGAGCAATTGAACGCCTTTGATAGGCAAAGAAATAATAGACTCGCTACAGGAGCATCCCTCAGAAGGGAGGAAGTAAGAGAAAGGTACACAACTTCTATCCCACAGCATAGGTAAAAACAACACCTAAAGAAATGTAAAAATCTTGACAGACAGTGAGTATATGATTGCATTGATTTATTCCAGAATTTCTCATACCTGTGTACAAAGTGTCACTTGAAAGAACTACACCAATATCCATTTTATTAGAAGTACTCTAGCATCATGTCTATGCAGTTGAAACTGATCCTGGCTGATCCTGCCATTGACTGGACTAAAAAAGTTGATGCAATTTTAAATGAATTTAACCAGTTCCTCAGAATGTATCAGTAGTTGGAGGCAAGGCACACTGCCAATAGAGGCTTGCTGGATCAGGCCAATCTGTAGATTCAAGAGTTAAAAGATCAGGCCACCTCATTCACACAGAGTAAAGGATCTAAATCAAAAGGCAGGTTCTCTCAAAAGATTGAAGTCGTTGCTGATTCTGGAGACTATGATGGAAGCCATGCCAAATTTGAGGAATTGTGGGCAAAGATTAAGAGGTGGCTCAGGATTAACAGGAGAGCCATTCTGAAAGAATCTCATGATGCAGTTGTTGCAGTACTGTCACACCTCAAGTGGGCAAGAGCTGGAAAGTTCACAGAGATCCAGCTAGCATTAGGAAATAACTACCAGTGGGACATGTTGGTCTCAGATATTGAAGGACTCTTCAGATCCACAAATCAGATAGACTGGGCATGAGATTAAATCTGGAAGTTGACCCAAGGAAGGATGACCATAAATGACTACATCATTCACTGGGAGTCTCCTTATAGACAAGCTAACATTGGTGACAGTCATGCCATTGAACTTTTAGAAAGAAACACTGCATGAAGCACCATTGCTCAGATATTCTGAAAATGAAACTGAAATGATGAAGTTAATGCATACCTGCAAGAAATTCATAGAGTGGGCATTTCAGAGAGGCCCTCGATTTCATCATGGGACAGATGTTCCAATGCTCTGGAAGATCTCAAAGTAAGAATCCAGATGCATTGTATATCAGAGCTGTTGCTTCTGATACTGGAAGGAAGAAAGTCTGCTATAATTGCAGCAAAGAAGGACACTTTTTCCCATAGTGTTAAGAATATAAAAAAAAAGATGCTCACTATGCAAGTGGGTTGGTGTGTGGCACAAGAATGATTGCCAATACTACCAGATGTGAGCAATGGAGGTTCCTGCTGCTACTACATGGGAGAGTGACCCCTGAGCAAAGGCTGTGAGGGGCATGATATTTGATGAAATGAAAGCATATTTTGCAGATGTTGCTACCACAGAATCTAAGGGAAAATGAAGAGCTGTGTAAATAGTCTGGGTGTTAGCACAGCAAGGACTTCTGTGTATAATCGCATCACTGTTCTTGAAAAAGAAACTGCAATGGATGATTCTGATAACTTATGTCAGTCCATAGTAAATGCAGTTGCTTCTGCTTCAGGAAGATCTGGAACCATGGGAGCTTCAGAACCCGGGAACTCAGAAGCACAGAATGCTTGGAACAGCTGAAACCAAAGACAAAATTCCAGATGAAACTTGTGTCAGATCAGTCAAGGTATTGATGGAGATCATCATGAAGATTCAGATCCCCCCACCTGAAAAGAAGAAGTTTGTTACTACAGAAGCGCTGCTAGACAGTATGTGATGTTTGTGAATTAGAAGTGGGCAGAAGTGAACAGGATTCCAATGAAGCCACTCTGGAACCACATTCCTATATTTAATTTCAATGGATCAAAGAACTCTGAAGGTGACATTACCCACTGTGCTGAAGTGATAATTGACTACCAAGGACACAGAGAATGTGTCACTGCAGAAGTCACTGACCTTGGAAAGAACCAGGTCATACTGGGATATACATGGTTGATGAAGCACAACCCTGTAATTGACTGGGAAAAAGATGAAGAAAATATGTCTCAATGCCCACTGTCATGCTATTTACTCCAGGAGAAGAGTGTTTATCTTCGATGCCTTGAAAAAGAGGAGTGTGGTTATTCGGCACATGCCACCCGAGTAGCTCTTGAAGAGCCAGTTAAAATGGACATAGACCCGGTCAAGTTGGTACCAAGGCAGTACCACAAGTACCTTCCTGTTTTCTCAAAGCATGAGTTAGAGTGAATTCCACTCCGGAAGCCATGGGACCATGCTATTGACATGAAAGACTTGTTTCAACCCAAGAGGGGCAGGATTATACCCCTTTCGCCCCAGGAGCAGGAAGAAGTCTTCACCTTTATTGATGATCAGCTGAAGAAGGAATATATTAGATCCTCTAAGAGCCCCCATATTTTTCCAGTATTTTTTGTGCCAAAGAAGGATGGTCACAAGCAAATGGTATAGGACTGCTACCTCAATGAGCACGCTGTAAAGAATAACTATCCAATTCTGCTGATATCCCAACTGGTGGATAAGCTAAAAGGCACTAAACTATTTACCAAGATGAACATAAGATGGGGATACAACAATGTACACATCAAGGAAGGTGATGAATGAAAAGCTGCCTTTGTGTACTTCTGTGGAGCATATAAACCCCTGGTTATGTACTTTGGTTTATGAAACTCCCCTGCCACCTTCCAAATGATGATGAATGAAATCTTTGCTGATGTGGAGGATGTGGTGATCATATATATTGATGACTGGATGATATTCATGAAGACAGACAGTCAGGAGGAGCATGATAAGATTGTCATGGAGGTCCTCCATTGACTTAAAGAGAATGATTTATTTGCCAAACCAGAAAAATGCACATTTAGTACCTCCAAGGTAGAATTTCTTGGAATGATTGTTGGAAGAGACAGAATCAAAATGGATGACTCTAAAGTCAAGGCCATTCTGTAATGGCCAGAACAAAAGAATGTAAAGGGAGTTAGGAGCTTTCTAGGGTTAGGCAACTTCTACAGAAGATTCATCAAGGACTATGCACAGGTGGCATGACCTTTCAATGACCTCACAAAGAAGGATACTCCATTTGAATGGAATGAAGCCCAACAGACCGCATTTGACCTGCTAAAGCAGAAATTTACCACAGCCCCCATCCTTGTATTTCTAGACAATGATTTCAAATTCCAACTAGAAAGTGATGCCTCTGACTTCGCTACTGGGGTAGTATTATCTATTGAGTTGGAAGAAAAATAGCACCCAGTTGCCTACTCCTCCCATTCTATGTTTCCAGAAGAGTGAAACTATCCTGTGGCAGATAAGGAGATGTTGAGTGTCATCTGAGCCTGTTAGGATCCATACACCTCCGGGGCTTTATCCAACAGAGGTCAGAGATGTATCAGTCAACTCCAGGGTAAAAGGACACTGAAAGGGCAGGAGGTCCGACAGAGATGGGATAGAATGACATGCAGAGGTGATGAAGGCAGAACAGGGCAGAGATAAGGGGTTGTGGGAGTGAAGACTTGATGCAGGACTTATGTGTCATGCCCTTGCCTACTGTCAGGTTCTCATTTCGGAGATGAGAGGGACACAGTAAAGAGAATAAAGGAAGAAGGAAAACTTCATCAGGATCAGATGGAGTTGGAGGAGTGGGAACATCATTAAACAATGTCAATATTCAAACTGAGGATACATCAGGGGATTATGGGAGTTTATATACTATGAGGTCAGATCAGAGTCCAGAATGGAGAATGGAGGAGACCATATGTAAGGGTACAGTAATGGTCAAAGGTCATAGGGTGCTGAGGGGTGATGTACATAGGATAAAGAAATGAAATGTAACACAGGTATAACATAGGAATGATTATAGGGGACTCAGAGATGGAGTGAACATAAAGGGAAATAAGAACCAGGCCAATCATAAGAGGTCTGATAGGGAAATGGGTTCTGTTATTGGAGGTCCAATAAGGGATAGGATGGAGTCCATCAGAGGGACCAGAGATGAGGGTGTCAGAGTCAGAGGTGACATAGGGAATATCTGAGGGGAGTTCAGAGGTGTGAGGATTGGGGTTAGGATGGGATATGATAAAGCCCTGGAACTGTGGAGACATTATCTAGAAGGTGCCAATCAGGAGATTGAGATCTGAAACAATCATGCAAACTTGCAGTGGTTCATGCAGCATCAGGACTTGAATTGTCAACAGGCTTGATGGGCACAATATTTAACTAGGTGCAATTTTAAGTGGATTCACAAGGTGGAATCTACTATGGGCAATGCAGATACCCTATCTAGAAGAGAAGATCACACTCAGGGAGTGAAAGAAGATAATAAAGGAGTGCTAGTCATTCTGCTGGAGAAGATTAGGATGACCATCTCGATCTTTGATGAAGGCAAACAACTGAAACAAGACATCAAGGATGCAACTGTAAGATTGAAAGAATCAGAAGAAATGAAACTTTGCGAAGAATATAGTATTTGTGAAGAAAAGGATGGAATCCTCAATGATATGAAAGAAAGAATGTTTGTTCCAGCAGATCTGGAACTCCGGATGCATATAGTGCAGATGCACCATGACACACCTGTTTCTGGACACCAGGTTATGAAAAGACCATAAACTGCTACAGCGCAGCTATTATTGACCAGGAATGGCAAAGTTTATAAAGGACTATGTTTCACACTGTGACAGGCCTACATGTTTTAAGGGGAGTAACACAACCTCTTTCAGAAAGCTGGTTCTGCTGGAAGTACCAGAATCACCATGGGAACATATTTTCACCGACTTCATTACAGATTTACCTCCATCCAGTGGTTTTTATGCCATCTTGATAGTGGTGGACAGGTTTTCAAAGGAAGTCAAGTTTATTCCCTGAAATAAGATGGTGACAGCACTGGATACTGCACATCTTTATCTATCGAATGTATGGAAGCATCATGGCCTTTTCAAGTCTATTATATCAGATTGAGGACTGCAGTTTTCCTCACAGGTTATGAAGGACATCTGCAAAAGACTCAGAATCATCTCTAAGTTATCTACTGCTCACCATTCACAGACAGATGGACAGACAGAGTGCAAGAACGGAGATCTCCAGCAGCATATTAGACTATTTACACCAGAAAAGCAGAATATATGGATGGACTGGCTTTCAATTGCACAATTCTCTTATAACTCTAAGAAGCAGGCCTCAATGAAGATATCTCCATTTGAAGTTACTAGATCCTATCAGCCAAGAATGGGCATCAAGGAGAAAGTCTCTAAACTGCCAGCTGCTAAAGAATTTGCCAATCTGATGGATCAAACACCACAGGAGACTAGAGATAGTTTATTGAAAGCTCAGGAGCATATGAAAGTCCAACCTGACAAGCACAGTTCTGAAGCCCCTGAATATAGAATTGCAGATAGAGTTTGGATTTCTATAGATAACCTATGGTTGACCTGTGCATCAAAGAAGCTCAGTGAGTGATGGCTGGAACCATATCAGATTACCAGGTTGGTTGGAAGTAATGCAGTTGAATTGAAACTTCCCAGGACCATGCAAATCCACCCAGTTGTTAATATATATAGGGTCAAACCTTACAATAAATGTCTGCCAGGACAGACAGCATCCCATCCAGGACCAGTCCAGATCACAGAAGACTGTAATGAGGGATATGAAGTATAATATATTCTGGACTCATGCCTTCAGGGCGGAATATCTGGTCCACTGGAAAGGCTAGAGTGATGAAGATCACACATGGGTGCCTAAATCTGCTTTGGCTAATGCATAGAGTGCTGTCACAGATTTCCATAAGAAACACCCCAATTCACCTCGTTATCTCTGCAGGTCCAACACTGAATTTTCTAACTTATTCACCCCATATGATAACATAATGGTTGTCTCTGGACCTGCAGTCACTTCCACATCCTTCTGACGCTTCTGACTACACTAGAATGTTTGACACACTGAAGTGATGCTTCTGAACTCAGAAGCTTGGAAATGTGGGAACTTGGAAGTGTGAAAGCATGCCAGAACTGTGGAAACTCAGAACTCAGAACCTCGGAAGCCTGGAAGTACAAGAGTTCAACCAGAACTTTGTATTTTATCATACAAACCCTTTCCACTTGTAAAGTACATCCATGCTATGCATTCCAGACCCTTCCAGAATATTTCTATGTCTTTCATGCATCACCCATTACCCTAACATCATTTTATGCCCTTACCCTATACATGTATCATCTTTCATTCTTCCATGCCTCCTCTGTACCTGATCCTTATGGTACCCTCATGGACATCTAGATTAGAGTACAATAGGGACAAACATGTAGAGTAGTATATATAGGACAAGAATGCAGCACCAGAGGGCAGTCTTGTCCTCTTGATGTTTTCCTCAGCATCTATGGTGTTAACTCATTTTCCTTCTCCCTTGATTACTGAAAGTGGTATAGAGCCTTAAGTGGTTCTGAGTCATATCAGGTTCAGGGGCAGCTGCCCCACTGATTTTGAGGCAGCCTTGTTATCTTCACCATTGTCTTCCATGTGCTCTGGTTGATCTGGAACAAGTTCCTCCCACTGTCCAGTGTGTGTTGCTGATTTCCAGGAAAGTGCATATATGTCAGAGTTTGGTGTGGACTCATCAAATGTTATGTGGCAGCCTGAAATTACAGTTTGGCATTCAATGTCTAGTAGTTTGTATGACCACTGTCTGTGGATATACCCCAACATGATGCATATGCTGGCATGTAATTGAAATTTCCATACCATTTGTCTTTTGAAATGAGGGCATACATAACACTCCTGAAAGTGTGAAAGATGGTGAAGTTAGTGGTGTGATTGAACAGAGTTTAATAAGAATTCCCTCCTCCAAGCATAGAGGTCAGAATCAGAGCAGAAACATACATGCAGCTGCCATGGCATTTGCTCAGAAGGACTTTGATAGTTTTGAATTCTCAAGCATTGAGTTTGCAAGAGTGAAGAGGGTTTGATTCATGTGCTTAGCCAGGCCATTTTATTATAGTGTGTGTGGAGCAGATGTTTCATCTGAAGATGAAGTTGGATGTGAAACTCCTGGCTGGTGTATTACTTCAGAGGAATTGAATGTGTATTGGAAAGCTCCTCCAATTCTATTTCATGCTGGAGGAAGGCTTGGACCTCCTTTTTCAACTGGTTGTAGACTGTGACAACTCTTCTTTTTTAGAAAGTGAATCCAGAGAAAGCAGGAGTAATAATCAACAATCAGGAGTCAATACCTGTATTCTTCATGTGATTAAGGGTTTATTAGACCACCAATGTCCATATGAATAACTTGCAATGGTTGTATAGCCTGTGGTTTCTTCTGTAACTCAAAAGGAAGCTTTTTCAACTTGCTCAAGATGCATGCCTTGCAACTTCAAACATCTCTGGTGAGGGTGTTAATTTCAGAGAGCTGTATGTCTCTCATTATGTGTTGGATACATCGGATAAAGATGTGTGTAAGGTGTTTGTATAAGAAGTTGATGTCTACAGAGGCAAGGGCAGTCTTTAGAGTTGGCATGGGGCAGACATGCACATTTTAAAGAAGCCAGAAAGCCCAGAGTGAGTTTTCTAATGGTATAAGTATGGGTTATAAGCAGGTTTACTCAATTCAAAAGAGACATGGAACTAGAAGAAAGTAAAAGACCAATAACCATGTACTGTAGAGCTGGAAAGTATGAGTCTGGACTTCTCTGTTCAGTAGGGTTAAGAATTCAACTTTCAGATCTGGGTTGGAGTGCTTGACTTGACTTGACTGGCTCAGAATGGGCAGAATTGACTGTTTCAATACTTAGTAAGATGGAACTTGTGATCAAGAGAAGGTAGAATTTGATCTGGACCAAAGTCTGAGATACAAAGTGTATAGTCTGGAAAAACCCAAGATGTTGTACATATCAGGTCAATGAAGTAAGCAATGTACAGTAATGGAGTACCATGATGACAGCCATGGTATGTAGTACAAATGAAGGAATATAATGGACCTGGGCCAGGTGAACCCATGGTTACTCAGGATGGAAACTGATACAAAGGAGATAAAACTGGACTCACTGACTTGAATCCAGGGAACTTGGGTTGGATGAATAGGATGGATTGGATGAACAACACTCAGGTTGACCTTTGACTTGGTTAGAGATGGGACCTGCACTACAGTAATAACTAAATAATCAGGGAAAGGGGCTTTTGCACAGTAAGGAACACTGGTCTCCTACATTTGCAGGAGGCTTAGGAAACAGCCCAGCTGATCTAATATAAGTTATGGCTCAGCATTGGTTGTTCATGCAATTAAAAATGGAGATAAATGGAATTGAGTTACAGTGGCTAAATCAGGACAATACCATGGCAAATACTGAGATGTAGCATGTGATCAACAGAGTGTTTTCTTCTTACTCCACTCTTTCCTTTGCCATATCATTCCTCTTCTCTTCTTCATCTATCATGCTCAGCACTCTTTTTGCTTTCATTATTGAACTCAATAATGCTCCCACAACCATTGATTCTGTCAAGGATGCCGTTACAATCAATCTCTTTTTCTTCCAGTCATGTGGCTCTGATGTGTATGAATAGGTATAAGTCCTAACTTGGACTTTCTTTTCTTTCATCACTGATTTCTGATACCTCAACACATTGTTCAAGACAATGTTGAAAGCACATTAGGTGGCTGATGCATGAAAGGCCCGGGTTTGCAAAGATGCACAAATGGTAAATCTGGTGTCAATGAAAATTGAAGTTGATGAAACATCATGGCCTCCTCAGGCTCCCTTTCCAGTGCAAAATGTGCCAACTCAGAGGCATAAATGTCTACCATGACCATTAACATAACCAAGTCAGGAGTGGGGTGGAATATTGAGGCAGCCATCCCCCCTCATAAGGTAAGTTTCAGATTGACTTAAACTTTGTGCACTTGCTAATCAGCTGAAAGTGATCACAAAAGGAAATGGAGAATGAAGATGAGGCAGTGGATGAACATCAGTACCTAAATTCATGCTGACTATGCAAGAACTGCAGAATGCCTTGCCCTGCAAAACACCAGAAAGTGGCATTTATAACAAATGTTGACATGAAAGGATGGTATGAGTATGCACAAGGCAAGTGAACAACAACCATGGGACAGAAGGAAGAGGAGATGAAGGCTGAATTGCTGCCTGCCCTGAGTAAGTGGTTCCTATCAATTCCTACATGTATTAATTTGACTGGTGTGGGCAGCCTGCATGATCCGACCTTGCCCAGCCGACATTCTGGAAGTCTCAGATGATGAGCTCACCCTGGTCAAGAGCAAGGCTGATACAAAGGGCAAGGTAAGGTTCAAAGCTAACTCACTGAGAACTGTCTCTATTCCCATTAAGGACCTTAAGCAATCGATGTTGTGCTTCACAGAGCTCAACTCACATATTATAGCACCAGATTTAAAGATGGTAGCCAAGAAGGCCTGCCATTCTGTGCTTACATCAAGGTGTCAAAGATCCATGATCAAATCATGGCCATCCAGGAGGTAGTGGGGGCATGGCTTAAGCAGTAAGACCCATTCCTTTTTCTTCATAACATACTCATCATTCCTGTGTCATTTGCAATTACAGAAGTGTGTTTCCACATCCATGCCCATGCCTGATTCAAGTGAATCTGATAGAATCCAATCATCAAACTGGTGTTTGAGACAAAAGAAATAAGATGTAAGCAATAGATATGACTAAGAAAAATGAAAAGAAACTGTGGGTCAGTGACAGTGCAATCTGCAGGGAACTTTGCTTTGCAGTTGCTGTTACAGCTGACCTAAATGAGGGCAGGCATAGAACCGTTGGAGCTGTGGACTTAACTGTGGACGAGAGTGACAGAGCTTGACAATTGCAAGACATCTACAAAGAGCCAACCTACTAGTGAGGTCCTGCAATGAGGGGTACTACTGAGTCAATGGTGGACGAGAAGTCTGCCTACTATTGAGAACAGATGACCAGGACTTCCCATTGAGGGGTGGTGATGAGGAGATCTCTGAATGAGGTTGATGAAGGAGGCTTTCCACTTAAGGGTGGGCTGCAGTGATGAGAAGTGAGAAGGTATTGAGGCTACCCCTTGGGCCTGTATTGTGGAGTGGGAACACTGTTGTATTCCAGTGATGGTGAGTGTGCAAGGTAGAGAACAGTAAGAATAGACTGAGGAGCATATGTGCAATGACATGGGTTTATATACATAAGGAAATCTAGGGCAGGCATGGAATGTAATGGAATACAATGGAAGGAATCACTGACAAAGTAAGTGGAGTGGAATCGCATAGAATGTGATAGAAGTGGATGATGAATCAAGGTATTGTAATCAGTGATGAAAAGAAATAAACGTCCAAGTTGGGACTTATACCCATGTGTATGTAAGCAATAAGTCAGAGGAAAAAGTGTAGTCCAAGGTAAATCATAACATTACCCCCTTAGTAGACTTGAAGTTGCCATACTTCAAAAATTTCTATAGTCTTCATAAGGCTTACCAATCATGTTGGACATGGTGGCATCATCGAAGTCATAGTTCCCTTCATCCTCCCTCTCGTCGATAGGTGTAGGCTCTTGGATGAATGTCAATACAGGTGCAGGGTGGCATTGAATAGAAAAATGAATAGTTCATTGTGCATGTTAGCATGTAGAACTCAATGGCAGAGTTCCTCAGGACAATAAGGACAAGAACAATCTCTGGAAAGCAGGGGAGATAGAGGGAGAGGGCCCAGGAGG
>JBBPTO010000873.1:0-21209 GCA_038094155.1 Pulveroboletus cf. aberrans | reverse complement strand
AGAGGGTTGGAGGCTTTCTAATGTGAAAAACTTCATCCTTCATTTGGTCTGGCAGACTGTTGTGAAAGTGATGGTGGAGGACACCTTCTCTGTAGCCTTAGGCTTGTGAGGTGATCTGATTGAACTCGATGACATATCTGTTGATTCACTGAATGTCTTTCATTGTCAGGTCAAGTTGGTATTCTGCATCTTCAATGTGGTTGTGCAGACTGAAGTTGGTTTGAAGCTCTTGGATGAACTCCTTATAGTTGTCCATACAGAGTGGATGGAGTGTGGAGCCTTTCATTTGGAGCAGGTCTGGTTTGTTGCCCCCTTTGAATGTTTCCATAGGGGTCTTCGACTTGTAATGACCCATTTGTTTTCTATGAAAGTTGCTGTTTCTACTGCATCTTGCCAGAAAGCTTTTGATAAGCATGCATGGTATCACATAGCTTCTTCTTTCTTTATTATAGTTCTATTAAGTCTTTCTGCTTGACCATTTTATTGAGGGGTATGAGGTACTGTTGTTTGATGAATGATACCCCTGGAAATGACGAACACATGAAGTATGTCCATGAATTCTCCTTTTTGGTCTGATCAAACAGAGGTGAGCTGTAGAAACCATGCTTTGAAAGTGTTGTGCAGCAGCAGCTTTGTCTCTGATAAATGCAACAAGTGCAGACCCTGAGTGATTATCTATAAAGGTAAGAACATAACATGCTCTTGATCTTGATTCTACTGGGTAAGGACCCATAAGATCAGTGTGTACCAGTTCAAGCATATGTGTTGCTCTTTTTGAAGAGTCTGGAAAGCATATGTTGGGCATTTTTCCAATAGCACATTCTTTACAAGAAGGACAAGACATGGGGATTGCACATTGAGATATGCCAGTGAGATTTTTGACTCCATATCTCAAAGCATTGTCACTTGTGTGTCCAAATTGTTGATGCTATATTTTATATGAAGAGGTCTCTTGTAGTGCAGCTGCTTGGTCATTTATTGATGTGATCTGAGATGACTAAAACCAATGTAACTTGGACTGTGGTGATAAAGCAGATGCCTGTATCACTACCCTTCCACACTTGTTTCAAATTTTGGATTCTTTTCCTTTAATCTCACATCTGAAGCCATTCAGAGTGAGGGTAGGAAGTGAGAGTAAACACTCTTTTGCTTTTGCTTTTGCTTTTGAAATATACCAGACTTTTTCTAGAGTGACTGGATGTCTACCATCTTGTTGAATGACAACCTTGCCAGGTCCATATTCTATCAAAGGTAAATTGTCAGTGGTTTTAACATACCAGGTTCTGTGGCCTATGTGGGTGAAATCATCTATTAATAGTGAAAGATGATCAGAACATCTGGTGTCAACAAGCCAGTGATCTTCTGCTTGGAAGTCTGTGATTGTAGATATGTTTTGCATTGGAGAAGATTTAGCTAGGCCCTTTGTTCCCATATTCTTGTCTCTCACATTATAACATTCACCATAAGTTGATTGCTCTCCAAGGTTTACATTATAATCTGTTGGATCTCCTATGTCTAGATCATAATGATTGTTTCTTGGGTTATATGCAGGGGTATTCTGGTTTGGATGGTAATGACCATAGCCAAAAGAACCATAGGGTTTATGATGATCTGCATATAAATGAGGTTGATCTTCCCATGTTATGTTTTCTGTTTGATCTGTTAATCCTCCTTGAAACAGAATCTGCTTTTTTTATCTTTTCTCCTGTTGCATGCTAGAGGCTTTTGTCCTTCTTCTCACGTTTGATTAAAAGAGTCTCTGTCTTCTGGCAGGTTGTCTCCACAATAAAGTGGAATGAAAGAGTATACTTTTGGATAAGACAGGGCCTACTGATGGGCATAGGCTCTTTTGAAAGTGATGATGTTGATGTAGTGGGTGAAGCCGCTAGCTGAATGGGTGTTGGTGATGCAGTGTATGGAAAATTCCATGCTTGATGTGGTATACCAGCCATATTTATTCCAGTGTCTTTGTCCTGTTCATGGTTGAGGGTGGTGCTCAGTGGATTAAGACAGTCTCTAATGACAACATATTCACCATTCTCTACAGCATCAAAGAACTGTTTAGCATCTTCTTCAAATTTCACTTCTTCTACCATCCTGAAAAAACCTTTTATCATCTTTGCACCAGATCCTCATTCTTTGCCAGCTCTTCCCTTTCAGATTTGATAATCAAAGGACCTCTGTTGCTTCTTCTCTTGATGCTTAGAAGCACCGTGTTTGAATTCTTTCTTTTTCTTGATTTGTGGCTCATTTTTAGCTCGGGTGTGCTTGCTGGAGCCTTGTTCCATAGTCTGAGATTGCTTGAGGTGGCCCTCTCTTGAAAGGATTTGTTCTATTTGCAGACACATTTGATGCTTCTGCAACAGCTTTGGCATGTATTTTTTAAAGTACCCTGCATTGTTTGTGCCTTTCTAAGGTTTATCTCTGCAAGAACAGCATTACAGACATGATCTTGGGTGAGATTTCCTATAGTGGTAGATTGTTTCAGGTTTGATACAAGGTGATTGAGGTGCCTTGATAGTTGAATTATGCATTGAAGATTATAGGCCTTGAGAAAATTCCTTTTTCTCTATTCCAGATAGTTATTGTGACCAGTTAGAATCAGAATGTGATTCAAAAGAGTTTCATCAGTTTGAAGAATTGTAGGATTAGTGGGAAGTTGAGCCATATTAAATTCAGCTAAGAAGAACAATGTCAGTAAAATGTTGATCAAAGATGTCATCACACATGTAATGATAAAAAATGGCTTGAATGCCTGGTCTTCCATCATTAGATCTTAGATTGGCTAATGCTGATCTTCCTGGTTCTCTGAATTGATTTGGTGTATCCATATGTGGTCACAGTTTGATTAGATCTGAGATCTTCAGTATTTCAGATTCCTGAGCTACATCATGTGGAGAGAGTAGGTGTTCTTCAACCTCTGCAACAGATTGTTTCTCAAGTTTAAGCCTTGCCTTTTTCAAGTCTTTTTCCCTTCAGTTCTGGATCTTTCCTCATTTTCCATTCCTTTGTTCTTAGTTCTTTATATCTTGATTGAATCTTGGGATCAAAGGTTTTAGTAACTCAGTACCATTTTGGCATCAGTCTCTATGATATTGATTCTAAACTTGTATAGAGGTCTCTGCAACGAAATGCAGGTTTGGCAATACATCATTGGAAAGACTCTCAGGTTGGATCAAGACACTTTGAACTGAACAATTGACATAAGGAATCGAGAAGAGTTGAGTAAAGTAAATGGATAGTTTGAGAAAACTTCTGAAAGGTTCATCGAAGTTGAAAGAATATGAAAAAGAACACAATCAGGAAGGAAGCAGCCAGAAAGCAGAAATATCTGTGCAAAAAGGAGAATTTTCATTAAACCATCCTGAGAGGCCTACATTTTTCTCTCCAATGATTGCAGCTCTTCTTTGCTGTAATCTTCTATAATCTATTCCAAGGTGTCTTTTCAGGGTCACATCTTCAAAGCCTTGATAGATCTGCTGACATTCTTCATTAACACCATATATTATATGTCTTTGAAGAGCCATGAGGGGCCTGGAAGAAGGAAGAGACTCCCAGTGAAGGCAAAGGCAATGGTCCACGATTACCAGCATCATTTCCGGCATTGGAATTTCCTCATCTTCTCCTGCAATTCTCCAGTCATTGTCTTCTGCCTTCATGTTAGAATGAAGAGATTGTAGAAGGTGTACATTGCAACTAGGATTACAATGATTTCTTTGGATGGCCTTGAACTCAAACCAGTGAGCTTGTATTTGATGAGTATTGTGATAGGACTGGACTAGAAATGCCCAACCTGCTCCTTCATAAATATCCACCAGGGATTTCTCATTATATGCTCAACTATTAATTTCATTCTGACATCCTGGTTCTCTGACATCCACCTGGTTTCAATCCATTTGAGTTTGACTGGATAAACCAGCCTCCAGGTCAGAAAGTTTACATTCTCTGGATAGATGTAGGGATGAGAAAATAATTAGACACTCGGATATCGGACCATCAGATAGTCTTTCCTGTATCAAACTCTGAATCAGATGTAATTCAAGGGAAGGTGAGGAGAGAGTTTGACTGAGTTCAGAGAAACTTGGTAACAGACCTGTCCCTGTGGATTGATCCAGTAATACTGTTGAAGAAAGGGTTGATTTGTATCTGGCTGGACGCACTTTTCTTCCATTTTCAAAATGTTTTCTTTTTCAGTCTTGACAACTTGACATTGTGTTAGATACATCAGATATTGAAACTCCCTGTGATTGGTTATTTCTTGACCTGGAAGACCAATAATGGGTGTGTGTTGAGATCCATAGAGACCACATCATCCATAAGATGAAGACATGGAAGAACTGGGAGTACTTCCAGGTGAAAGTTTGGAAAGTCTGAGTGAAGGTGATGGGAGTGGGAGAGGATGGAAAGATGATGAATATAGGAGAGGAAGTTCAGCATAGGGACCTGGTTTGAGGTACCATTGATCAAGGTAGGTGAAAAGGTGTTCAGGGATAATAACAAAGGATGAGCCTTGATGAGCTAATAAAGTATCTTGAGGACCCCTTCTCTGGATAATTTGATTATTATTTTCAGTGCAGATATAAGCTTTCCCTCTTAGAAAGTAGTGATTACACCAAGTGCAAGGTAACTTCTTTGGTACTCCTGAATGTACCTCTGTGACACCACTGATCTTGACCACTTGATAAAATGATTCAGTTATATGAAGATCAAGAGAATATTTGTAGATCTTCTAACAACCAGGATTTTTTTGTTAAAATCACAGAAAAGGATAGTATACCGGATACAAGGAGCAAAAAGTGAAACTCCAGGAAATACCAAGTCTGATGAGTGGGTAGCTTTTTCCAGAATGGGAATCGATATGTGAATATTGATAGAAGTGCCTTTTTGAGCAGCCAGGTACCAGTGTTGGAGGTTTTTCCACTCTATGCATACAAGCCTAGATAAACCGTTCCCTATAGCTCTGCCATATGTATTCACATGGACACCTCAGTCTCATTCTGCCATGATGACTGAGGTAAGCCCACTACTGATATACCATACCTACCACTCATTCTAACTCCATACCTAGTCCACTTGTTTCTGTCTAGATAACTGATAATACAGTCTCGTTCTGCCATGATGACTAAGTCCACTCATTTCTGTCTAGTTCACTCATATCAGGTTATGAGCACCCTAGCTGCCTCCTCCACCATCTCATCATCTGAGATTTATGCCATCCAAAAACTCACCGAAACTAACTGGGTTGAGTTCAAGAAGAAAACCATCATGTCACTCAATGCCCAGGGACTCAACAGCCACCTGAGCGGGCCCATTAAGGTCCCACTACCACTCCCAGTGGATAGCAATGACCCGACGAAGATCTACAAGCATGACAGCAAAACTATTGCTACTGAGGCCGACATTGAGGCAAACCTTGTCCTTATTGACCAGTACACTCAACACGAAGCCCTCACCATCCAACAACTCTATTCCACCATCCCAAATAGCATCGTGATCCAGATCCAGTTAAAGATGAATGTTGTGGAGATGTGGAAGGCAATTTGTGTGATACACGAGGCTAAGAGTGATATGGTACAAGTTGATATACACTCACATCTGCAAAACATGAAATGCAGTGCAAAGGACAACATCAAAGCCCACCTGACCATGATGATGGTGCTGCATGAACAGCTTGCTGGCATGGGAGTACCCATTGATGACTGTGATTTTACTGCCATAATCCTATGGTCTGTACCTGACTCTTACCAATCCCTACTTCATGCAACCATGGCCATGCTATGAGCCACCAAAATCTCCGTAACACCTGAATCCCTCATCAACCTCATCTTTGAGGAAGCCGACCATCACAACATTGACAATGGCACTTCTGGCACAACTGGACCAGATGACTCTGCACTCACATCGAGTGTGTCAAACAAAGGCCACAAACAACCTGGGGAAAAGAAGTTGGACAAGAAATGCTTCAACTGTGGGTGACCAGGACATATTTCTTCAGACTGTTGACAAAAGGGTGGAGGCAAGGAGGGGCAGAGGCCATCGGAAAAGACCACAGAGTCTGTAAACCACATGCAGCCCAAACATGACACCGATTATGCCTTTGTTACCCCATGTCTCAATATGCAGGCTGCCATGCTCACTGTCCTGAACAATTGACATGAGGCCATCCTCAACTCCAGTGCCTCCTCCCATTTCTGCCCAGACCATGCCAAATTCATGACATTCTCTGACATTCCACCAAAAACCATCAATGTTGCTGATGGATGAATAATCACAGTGATAGGTCAGGGTGACGTTACAATCGAGCTACCACTAGGCTCACAACAATTGCATGTCACACTACAAGACACATTATACGTTCCTGACATTGCTTTCACCCTAATATCAGCATCCTGTGCTACTAAAGCACGAATGTCCATCATTTTGAAGAATGGATGGTGCGAGATCTGGTTCCCAAAGCTGAAGAAACTCATTGTCAAAATTCCTGAAGTCAATGGCCTATATCAGATAGCTAGTGACAAGCATGCTACAGCAGCTGACAACAGCAAACCAAAAACACTGATGTCATTGATCCAGTTACATGAACGCATGGGACATATATCATTTGAGGCTGTCTGCACCCTTGTATCAAAGGGCATGGTGGACAGAATCAAGATCACATTGTGACCCAACCACAAATTCTGTGAAACATGTGTCAAAGCCAAAATCACCACACACCCATCCTGAAGGAGTCCAACACTCACACTATAAAATATGGAGAATGAACCCACACTGATTTATGGGGTCCTGTCAAGGTCAAATCACTCAGAAAGAAACTATACTACATATCCTTCACTGATGACTAGTCATGTGAAACAACCATTAAATTTCTCTGAAAGAAAAGTGCTGCTTTTCAAACCATCATGAACCATGTGACATTCCTGAAAAATCAGCATGACAGTGTACAACTCCTAGGAACTCTGAAGTGGAACTTCTAAGCTAATGAAAGGGGTGTGAGTATAGTTCTTGACTCAGGGGATTGCAAAGAGAGAAAGAAAGTGGGTGAGGGTGAATAAGAATGGCTCACTGAGATCCTGAGAGAGCTGGAAAATAAGAGTCTGACTCCTCCCTGTTCGGTAGGGCTAAGGAATCAACTATGGAGTTGACAGGACTTGGCTGGAGTTGAAGGAAATGAAGGAAATCGAACTCGGAGACTTAGGACTGATGCTGAATGGTGGTAACTTCGCTTCTAGAACTAAGTTCTATGTACAAACTTTTAAGTCTGGGTATTTCTGAGACTGTGAATCAAAATAAAACATAAAGGAATGAATGTAGACACTAAATATAGTAATATCCCGATAAGGAAACACAACTCCGACTCACAGATGACTCATCCAGAGTGCAGGAACAAATGTCTGATCCTCTGGAGGTTGGAGTTCCAACTTGAGAAGACAGCCGATGACTTTTGAGTCTCAAAGGAGTGGTGGAGGAACTCAGAGGAACTCAGAGGATGCACAAATACTCGGAGAAAGCAGGAATATCACTGTAGGGAGCTTCGGGCTCCTACAACAGGATTCAGATCAAGTCTATAAGATCTGATCAGGGCAGAGAGTACCTGAGTGAAGATGCTAAGAAACACATTATCAATCATGGCATTCATCAGAAACTCACAATGCACAACACTCCACAACAGAATGGAGTCACAGAACAGGTCAATCAAACCATCATGGAGTATGCTCAAGTGATGCTTATTGGCACTGAACTCCCAAGAAACCTCTGGGCAGAGGCTATCAACCATGCCATGTACCTGAAAAACAGATTGCCAATGAAAGAGCTGGTTAATTGGACCCCATATGGAGCAGTCCACAACAGGAAACCATACCTGGCAAACCTCCATCAATTTGGATGCACAGCATATGTAAAATGTAAAGCTGCAGGAAAGCTTGATAAGCAAACCAAAACAGGCAAATTCATTGGTCATGACAATGAGAGCAAAGCTTATCACATTTACTGGCCCAACACACACCATGTAACGATTGAGTGCAATGTCATATTTGACCCAGTGGACTGCATCATGTCAAAATCAACCAGTAATGTGCAGTTCAAAGGGGAATATGAGGATATTGTCCAGCACACCATCTCACCTAACCTGCTCACAACATCGATCCCACTGGTACCAAATGCACCACCACACATCCAATTGCCCATTCCACTCCTACAACAAATTGTTCCCTAGCCTGCCATTCAACCACCACCTACACCGGCTCATGAAACAATGTGAAAAACCTGCGAAGTAAAATTCCGACCTGGCTACTATGCACAAGAACAATTCGACTGCCAGGAATGCATCAATGCACTATGGGAATTTATGTGGGAAACCTCACAGGATCACATACTCAACCAGCCCATGATGGAGAAATACACAGCCATTGTGACAACACCTCTGAATGACTTACCCACAGTTGCTGAGGCACTTCAAGGCCCAGATGCTGAGAAGTGGCAAGAAGCAATGAAGGCTGAGATTGAGGCAATTGAAAAGCTGGACATCTGGGACATTATTGACCCACCTCCTGACACCAACATCATCTGATCACACTTTGTACTCCAAGTCAAATGGGATGAGAATGGCAATATTGCCCAATACAAGGCATAACTAGTAGCCAACAGCTATGCTCAATGGGAAGGCATTGACTTTGATGAAATGTATGCTGCTGTCACCAAACTACTGTGTGTCAGAACTGTTCTCATGAACGCCACAAGCAAAGGATGGGAAATCCACCAGATTGACATAAAGAATGCCTACCTAAACATGTCACTCACTGAAGACGTCTACATGCATCCACCACCAGGTTACCTTCGACCCAACAAAGAAGGCAAGGTCTCAAACTCAAAGGACTGCTTTATGGCTTAAAGCAGGCCAGCTTTGAGTGGTATGAGACATTATGCAAATATTTTGAAGAGATCGGTTTCATGCACACATTGACAGACCATGCCATCTTCTACTACAGACCCAAACCTGAGTTGGAAATCACATCAGTCATATCAGTATCAATGGATGACATGGCAGTCACTGCAGACTCAATCAAGATGATAAACTGGGTCAAGGACAAATTCAGGGAGAGGTTCAAGATCAATGATCTCATTGAGATAAAATGGTTACTCAGATTCAAGGTGATGTATGACAAACATGCTTGTATGCGATTTCTATCACAGGACACCTATATTGACAACCTTGTTGAACAATTCAGCCTCACTAATGCCAATCCTATATCCACATCACTCGAAACTGGCATCATTCTCTCCAAAAATCAATCCCTGACAATGCCAAGTAAGATAACAGACATGAAGGACGTCCCATACTGGGAGCTAGTTAGCTTATTCACATGGACCACTCTCAGAACTCACTCTGACATTGCATTCACCACATCAATTCTGTCCCAATTCCTACAGAACCCAGGTCATGCACACTGGCAAGCCACAAAGCACATCATACAATACCTAAAAGGAACATGGAACTACAGTCTCAACATGACAGACCCCAACAAAGGAATAATCACACACGTTGATGCAGATTGGGGCTCACAACTGCATGGTCATTCCATATCTGGTCATGTTGTATCATTCACCAGAATTCTCATTGCATGGGGATCTTGACAGCAAACCATCGTCACACTGTCAACTGTTGAAGCTGAGTACCTTGCCATGATGAGCATATTAAAGAACATTCTATGGCTGTGAAACTTACTCTTGGAGATTTGCAAACCCATTGACAAACCCACTCTGATGCTATGTGACAACCAGGGAGCAATCAAGCTCATGAAGAACAAAAATTTCCATCCATGCATGAAGCACATAGACATATGATACCACATGCAATTGAGGAGTTCAGGATGAAGTACCTATGGACTTCATTCACAACACCATGAATAATGGAGATATCACACCTACCTATTGCTACACTGACCTAAATGTTGCCAATATATTTACAAAGCCACTGAAGCATGCCAAGACTCTTAGCCTCATGGATTCACTCGGACTACTATGCTAGGCTTGAAAGGGGGTGGTGGAGGTTTTTCTGCTCTATATGTACAAGCCTACATAAATCATTCCCTACCTATGTGTACATGCACATTACATGCAACACTTACTATATAGCTCCAACTTATTCACACAGACACCTCAGTCTCATCTGCCACAACGACTGAGGTGAGCCCACTACTGATATACCATACCTACCACTCATTTAAACTCTGTACCTAGTCCACTCATTTCTGTCTAGGTAACTGATAATACAGTCTTGTTCTGCCATGACAACTGAGTTCACTCATTTCTGTCTAGTTCACTCATATCACCCAGTTGATAAGCCTTATCTGCATCTCTTCTGGGAAACTTCCAGACTGAGGAAATTTGAAAATTCTTTTGTGTAATCAGGTCCACCAAAAATGTCTTTTTGAGGGGCAAGCATTAGAGCAGATATGGCAGGAATGGATAATTGTTATGAAAGAGGTGACTCAAGTTTTGAAGGAGTCTGAGGCAATAATCTCAGTGAATCTGCTTGTTGGTGTAAGGTCTGTGCTTGCTCTGCTAAAACATTTTGTATGGCCTGAAAGAAATGGAAATGGAAATGAAGGGATAGATTGGAATCAGAATATTGAAATCTTGGAGAGTTTGAACCACTGGATGTTTGTGGATATTTAGAAGGAGTTTCTGTATTTTCCAGCTGACCAATTAAAGTCTCAGAACTTTCTGAACCAGAGTTTGAAGATCCATGACTGGGTGAAAGATCAGCCTCATCACCAATGGGTTCTAGTCTCATTCTATGAAAGCTACAATTGAAGATTGTAACCTTGCCTTGAAAGATGGCAGTATAGAATAGAAACCAGTTTTCATAATCAGTGGAGTCAATTAAGAGGTGAGTGATATCTCTACATTGGAATTCATAAAGCCTGTCAGTTATTCTGTAGGCTTGGTGCAAAGCAATGCCAAAGCATGCAATGAGGATGAGAAGAGCATCAAAAAATCCAAAAGTAAGAACTCTGTCTCTCTGTGAGGCAGGAGGCATGATGAAATATTTCAAAAGATGAAAGCCTGCTTGCCTGCTCTGCCTAGGTGGGGCTCATAACCTAACAGGAAGGTGCAAGGGTACTTCTGTTGTACAGAGCAGAGAAGGAAAAGGTGAGCCAAGGATGCTCACTGAGACACAGACTAAAGTTCTTGTAACCAAGTTTGGGTTAGTTGAGACTGATGAGATCAACCATGGTAGGCTTTTTAGAAGCTTGATTTCATTGAGGAAATGAATCTAATTATTATTATATCACAGTGCTTATTGCCTTTAAATACATCCAGAAACCTGTATGTACTTGTATTTGTTGTATATAGAATAAGTTAATGATGTCAGGATGACATCAGGAGATCTGTATCACTACCATATCTGCAAATGAAGACATCAAATCCTGGCCTGATGCTTGTCTTGTGGGATATAAAGATGATAATGATAACATGTGAGAGATGAATGTCATCAAGTAGAGGAGGTGTTACGATTTATCCCAGACTACGCTTTTCCTTTGACACTTATCACTTACATACGCATGGGTACAAGTCCCAACTTGGACGTTCTTTTCTTTTCATTGCTGACTACAATACCATGACTCACTATCCATTCCCTTCACACTTCACGTGCCTTATCTCACTTGCTCAGTCAGCAATTCCTTCCACCATATTCCTTCACATTCCATGCCTGCCCTAAATACCTTTACATATATAAACCCACGTCATCGCACCTATGCTCCTCAGTCTAGTCTTACTGTCTTCTACCTTGTCCTCTAGTCCTTGCTGGAATACATCAGTGTTCCCACTCTGCAATACAAGCCTAAGGGTAGCCTTGATACCTTCTTGCTCTTTGTCAACAACCCTTAATCGGAAAGTCTTCCTCATCGACCTCTTCCTGAGGTCTCCTTGTCACGACCGCTTACATGGGAGTTACCACCGTTAACTCGGTAGTCCTTGTCATCTGTCCTCGATCGTAGGCAGACTCCCTTGTCCACCATTAACTCGGAAGTCCTTGGCTGCCATTAGCTCGGTAGCAACCCTTGTTGCTGAACCTCACTAGTAGGTAGGCTCCTTGAAGATGTCTTGCAATCATCAAGCTCCGTCGCCACCTTGTCCATGGTTAAGACTGCAGTCCCGACAGTTCTACACCCGCCCATCCCCAGGTCGGCCATAACAGGAGGCACAGAAGAAGGTGGAAGAGGTAGCATGCAAGAAGATATAGCATAAGGCAGGCATGAGAGTGCAGGTGCAGGTGCAGGTGCAGAGGCAAGCAGAACAAGCCATAAGGAGGCTTGCAGAGGAGGCTGTCAGAAGACAAGTGAGCTCACTGTCTAGCAACTCAGTGGGTAACTAATGGAGGCAGAAGAAGCAGGCACAGGCAGAGCCAAGCTCTGAAAAAGGAAAGGAGTGAATGACAGTCATTCTTGAGGGCTGTCAGAGGTGGGAAAACTGTAGACTAGAGTGGATCCTTGGACCTGGTAAGTGGACTTCATGTGTGGAATGCTGCAAAGGAAAATCAAGATATAAGAGGCCAGGTAAGAAGAAGGAAGAGCTGTGAAAGAAGAAGAGGATGGAAACATCAGAGGAATTAGAGCACATGTGAAAGAAGGTATGGCTGGAGAAGGCTGAGAGGAATGGACCACAGTCTGAAGTGGATGATGCCTTTCTTAAGGTGGTTCAGGAGATTCAAGATGCACTCAATCATCAAAACACGCATTGAACAGCCAGGAGGCACTATTTAATGCCCTGGTACAACTGAAGGTGGAGAAGATTTACAGGAAGCCAGAGGGAATGGATGATAAGTTGATGAATGACAAAAAGATTGGAGGGAAGTTGGCTGAGTTAGCCGAGGAAGATATCACAGTATCCATGGTGACAAATGAAGTGAAGGAAGTGAAGGATGAAGGGACAGAGGGTAACATGGAGGATAAGTAGTTAGTCCATCTTCAACCTGTGCATAGTCTTCTGAATGACTTGACTGGTATAAAGAGATGACAAGCAAGGAAAACATCAAAGGAGGCCTGGTAAAGCAGAGAGGAAGTCAGAGGCAGGAATATCACATGAGGTCAGATGAAGAAAACATGGGATAGGGGGCAGAGTAAAAAAGAGTGAGAGAAATGGGTGTGAAAGTGCAGGTGCAGTTTCTCCTCCCCCCCTCCAAGGCCAAGAAGGGAAGAGTTGAGAAGGGTAGTTGGGCTAACATTCAGGCTGAAGCCAGAGTATTTAATGGGGGTTGAAGGAAGGTAGAGTACCACAGAGCATGGTGAGCAACTCCAGAAGAAAGGAACAGAGAGGGAAACAGAGTGAGTCAGGGCACCACATTCTATGGACTTTCATGGATACTAGACATGGATATTACAATTCAAACACAATCAAATGGACTCTCTAGCATATATTTATATCAGCTAATAGGCAACCCAAGAACTTCAGATAAGTTCTTGTGGCATTCCCAGTCACAATGCCTTGTCCACTACCAAAGATCTTCAGTAGCATTTGCTGGTATGCATGCATAGCATCTGATTCAGTTTGACTAGTTGTTGGTGAGTTCTCTCTTGTATTCAGATTGAGCTGGTGACTCCTGTATGGATATCTGGTTGGCTTCAATGTTCACAAGAGGTAGACCTATTGTATGAAGAACAGTAAATCCTGGCATTTCTTCACTAGCAAGAAAACCAGTGATTTTCAAAGCAAATGACCCTTCAGTAGATAATCCATTTTTGAAAGCAGGGCTGACTGGGTATGCCTTACAGGCAAGCCATGTGGAGGCAAGAACTATGTATGTATTCACTTTGCTACCACATGGCAAAGCATGTCAGCTTGTCAAATTTGGAAGGTATCATCAGGTAGTATAATTCCTCTGTCTGGAACTATAATCTGTTTTTGTTTAGACCTAATCTTACATCAACATCATAGAAAACCATTGTTGCCTTAGTTTTAGAAAAGAGTATAGGCAAAATGGAAGAAAATCAGGGGGGGAGCAGTGTCAATCATTGATTGGCAGTATGCTCAAGAGAATTCAGGATGTTATCAAAGCCCAAGTACATTTCATACTAGTTTCTGATATTTCTAATATCAGCAACAAAAATATCCCAATAAGTAGCTGTAATTAATGTGACCATATATTCAAAATTATAAACAGTTCTTTAGAAATTGACTCAATAATTAAAAATTTAAAATGTGACCAACATCAAAATGGGTTTGTTGCTTAGTGTACATTGGGGAGTTCCAAAGCAAGTGCCTTGTGTATGGTGCATTCAGTACTTCTTAAAAGGAAAAGCTCATATCTGCACCGGAAATTATAATCTTGTCCAAAGTAAGGGTCTTCAGAAATCTTTATTGTCCCACCAAGGTTTTCCTGCTGCATCATGCCAAACCACCTCTTTATATATATTGAGCAACAGCACTTCATATCAGAATGATGTGCTGAACTTCCACTTCATCAGACAATCTATTCAACATCTTTTCACCCACTCCTGCACTCACCATCTTCACCCAGACAATCCAAACTTTTATGTAAATTCAATACAGGTCCATTCAGTGCTTTTATCAAAGAACAATGGGGTCTTTATGGACCTCAATCTGCATCTATTTTTGAGACATCCAGGAAAAGAGATCACAGAACACTGGGAATTCAACATCTGAAGTATCTGTATGAGTGACAACTGGTTGAGAGTGAAGAAGAAATCTGACAATCTCAACAGATCTGGGATATCAAAATCAGTTCTGATAGGTATATTACATGAATGGCTTTCAGAGGTAAAGCAAACTTAGGATAGCTTCTATAAGAGTGATCTCCAGTAAGGAAGAAGTCAGATAAATGTAGATGACTCCTATCTCATTGTATAGGCAAAGATAATACTGTAAGCATTAAAAGAACTGCAAGTATCTGACTATATCAATTTATAGAAAGATCTACTGTATCTAAGTACAAAGTGTTACAATGACATCATGTTCTCATCTAGTTTGAAACTGCAATTCTGGCTCTGATGAACCAGTTTTTGAAAAGACATGTTCAGTCATGAAAATTTTGACTATCATATCACCTTCATCTTTTCTCACTGCCCTTACTTCTTCTGTTCTTCTCAGAGAATCGTCATGACCAATTCATCTGATAATATGATATCTGATTTCTTGATTTATCTGACACAAAATCCCAGTCTTTCAAAGATCTATGCACAAAAATCAAGACAAACAAAAGACTTCTCTTCTCAAATAGAAGACAATATCAGGTCTACCTTCACATGACCAAGTTACATACAGATTTTGAGACTTGGCACTGTTTGAAAATGGACACAACATTTACTGAAGCTGGAAATAGTTTCTTGCAACAAATCTGTGTCTTCCAAAAAATTTCACTAGACATGTGGTTAGTCTTTTTTTTCTTATCACCATTCCAATTCTGATTTGAAAAATGAATGTTGTAATATATTTTTAGTGACAGCCAGAGAATAACAATCAGGCCTTAGAGGAGTAAGACTCAATAAACAATATTTGAACTAAGGAATACATGAGGGAATTACAGGAGTTATATAGTATGAGATCAAATTGCAATCCAGAACAGAGAATGAAGGAGGCTATATGTAAAGGTATGTACAATAATGGTTGAAGGAAACATCGGACTGAGGGAGATGTACATAACTTTGAGAAACATAGAATGTGATATAGGGGTATCATATGAGAGTTCATAGGGTCAGGAAATGGAGAGGCAGAAAAGAGAAATAAGATCTGGACCATTCATAATTGGTTTGACAGAGAAGAAGATGTCTGATGTCTGATGGGAACTTGAGCAAAGGGTATCAGAGATAGACAAAGGTGAGCATGTCAGAGACAGAGACATCATAGAGGATATCAGAGGGAGCTCAGAGGTGTAAGAATTGATGTTGGGATGGACATGACATCTATAAAGAGAAATATAAGGACTGACATTCCTGAGATTAGTATGTAAATCCAGAAAAATATCAGCCTGAAGTTGAGAATTCCACTGAATAGATTCATGACCAGATCAAAATGAAGGTGGGGTTTGAGGTGGACCAGGACTAGATGGAGATGAAGGTAGGAATGGAGGTGAAGGTGGAGA
Source organism: Pulveroboletus cf. aberrans (assembly GCA_038094155.1). Taxonomy (NCBI): domain Eukaryota; kingdom Fungi; phylum Basidiomycota; class Agaricomycetes; order Boletales; family Boletaceae; genus Pulveroboletus; species Pulveroboletus cf. aberrans. The sequence goes on along the minus strand of JBBPTO010000873.1, from coordinate 5,107 downwards.
ATGAGCAAGACCAGGAATAGAAGGAGCACAAGAAATAGATCTGCTAATAGAGATAAAGATGATGATCAAAGAGATTCTTCATCTTGTTCATTAGATGCCTGTCTACATTATGAACTCAGTAATGCTAATGATGGTGCCAAGAAATCCTTACCTTTGTCTTTGTTGGTCCTGTTCATGCGACTCTGCAGATTTTTGAATATGTTCACTCAAAGCTTTTGAGGGAAGACTTTGTGATAGTTGCCTAACTTGCTTCATTTCCACAGCCTCATGGTTAATCCTTTTCTGAGTTTGTTGGGCTGTTTCCATCTGATGCATCTCAGCAGAATGCCAATGGGCAATCTGCTCATGTTGTTGTAGCTGAACTTTAAAAGCTTGTAGATGCTGGTACTCTTGCTTCCATTGTAGCTGCTGAATTCAGAGAGCAAGGAGATATTGATGCTCCTTCTGGTCCTATATCTGTTTCTGTTGTGCTTGAAGAGTCTAATGAAAATTCTGAAAATCCTGCTGTATTGTTCATCTTTTTGCCATTGGTGCCCTTGAATGACCTGAATATTCTGCTATCTTTGTAGCTCTTTCTGCCATGGCTCTCTATGTAGAGCCACCTCTAATGCTATTAATGCTGCCGAACACATCAATACCATCATCTATAATCTAGTCTCCTCATAAACACTCAGAAGAATTCTTAGAAGAATTCATTCAAGGCTGTGGTGAAGAAGAAAAAGTCAGTCCTTAGGTAAATTCATAGAATAAAGCATCTGGTCTTTGCTTTGAAGTAATAAAAGCGGACTGTGGAGGATTGAAAAAGGATAAAATAATCAGATAAAACTAAAATCAACAGAATTGCCTCAGAAAAATGGGTTTGGAAAAAGGCTGGTGATGAATTGATTTAAAGGGAGGTTCAAGCAAGATACAGTCACATTTGATGGAGGAAACATCATTGTATGGGGCTGTATGGTTGGGAAGGATATAGGATGACTTGCAGAGGTTGAGGGAAAGATGAATGCTAAGAAGTATGTGGACATCCTGGAGAACAACCTGCTATCTAGCATGGAGGAAAGTGAAATTTCTTTGGAAGACCTTATTTTTGGACAAAATAATGACCTCAAGCATAGCTTCAAAAGAGTCAAAGAGTGGATGAAGGACAATGACACCACTCTTCTGGATTGTCCTCCATGGTCTTCAGATACCAATCCAATTGAACACCTTTGGCATCACATTAAAAAAACATCCTTGCCAATATCCAACATAAGTCATGGGAGTTTGGAAGATATGGGATAGAGTTGCAGAGGTGTGGGAGAGCAAAGAGAGAGACATATGTCAGGAGCTGATTGAGAGCATTCCTAGATGGATTGTAGCCATAATCAAGGCACAAGGGGGCCAGACCAAGTATTAAATTATATCCTTAAATGATACTCATGTAATTGTCTCAAGGAGTGACAGTTTTGGATTATGTATATCTTCATGGTGATTCATTGAAATTACATAATTCTTTTAATGGTGGTTATCCATGAATCACTACTCTCTTTCATATGCTGACACTTTTTCGGTGATGCAAAGATAATCAACAACCAATTTAAAAGTGCAAAACATTGAGACAGTTTTGTGAGTTAGTGTAAATTGACCTTTGACACTATTGAAACCTGAATTGTCTTGGAGGAGGCCTCTCCAGTTAAATCAACTCCATGTGTACAGCATCAAATCAGATCTCTAATAAATTTTCAGAGATAAGCCATGGTGCAAACACCACCAGTGGTAGGGATACTTGACCAACAATTGCTGGAATGATCAAAACTGGGTTGTCAAACATCAGAAAGGAGGGTGAAAGTGATACAAAGAAAAGAAGAAAGCAAACATTGTCAGAGAAGCACCATACATAAGCAAAGCAAAGTTGAAGGAGGAAAAGATAGCTACAAAGCATGTATCTGAATCTCTGATGGAATTAATTCAAGCCCACCTATCATCTGAATTATCATGCAATATGAGAAAAAGCCTTGTCATAGACTCTGAAGCTATATCACACACAGTACCTCAATTGTGATGGTTTAAAACATATAAACAACTTTCCCCCTCCATACTCAGTCACTTTTAGAGATACATCCAGCATAATGCACAGGAATTGGGACTGTTGTACTACATTTGGAGGTAAACAGAAAATACTCATTTCCAACAATCATCTTTCTATCACTGGATTGTCAACTGTGTTTTCAGCACACCACACTATTTGCTATGTATGAAAATATCAGTGAAACATTGTAACAGAATCATATAAATGTGGTCTATAACATGTGAATATCTTCTCCATAAGAACTCCACATGCTCCCCTTTATATGGTGTATATAAACCTCTTATACCAGTATATCAGACATATCTCTATTCAAAACATTCAGCAGATGGTGAGACATGGACAGCTTCATGAAATTGACATCTTTGCCAGAAATGGTCAGTGATGTAAGGCATGCATTCTAAAGAAGAAGAAGAAACTTGGTTTTGAGTTGCAGAATAAGCCAAAAGTCACAAAACCACAGCTGATTGTGCATATGGACATTGAAGGTCTGATAGATCTCTTATTTACGAAAGAAATAGGTACTGGTTACTCATTAGTGATGAATACTCTCATTTCTCCTGGATCTATTTCTGGAAAAGAAAGAGTGAAGTCATCACATTCTACAATGAATGAAACACAAAGGTCTGATTCACCCTTCATCATGAGATAGGATCAGAGGAATCCTCCACCTTACACATTCAATTTCATCATAGTGGCAGAGGTGATAAGTAAATCATCCAGAAGTTCTGTGTACAAGTCTTTCAATGTGAAATGTCATATGAAATGTCTGCTTCATGTAATTCAGAGCAGAACAGCCTGGCAGAACATATAAACCAAACACTCTCCCCCCTCACAAAATTTATGGTTGAGAATTCAAGACTATCAAAGTTCTTTTGTACAGATGCCATGGCAGCAGCTGCAGACATCTCTTCATCAGGTGCAACCTTTGAAATTGAAGGAGAAAACCCTTGGCAAACACTGTTTCATGTACCACCAGAACTACTATTTTTCAACCCTTTTTGAGTATCATATATGTTTTCATTCTGAATGACAATGACAACAGTTCATTTTCAAGAATAGCCTCCAAAACTACATATATGCCAGGGTTGTGGACATGATGGTTGGAGAAACGCTTTCAACATCCATTCCAAACCCCTACTGTTTCTCCAACATGGACTTGTGGAAATCCTTGTAAGGGTTTCCAAACCTAAATGCAGACAATGTCTCTAAAACCATTTCAATACCTAACACACTTAGGCCTGTTACCTCCAGTCTTTCAAATAAAGAAGGACCAGAACAGCAACATAGAATGGTATAAGGTCTGGATTGTGAACTGAGGCTTCATATTAAAGGAAGAAGTTGAGTATGAGAAAGCATTTGCTTCAGTGGTTAACTTATACTTGGTCCAGACTGTCATAGCACTCACAGCAAAATACAATCTAGAACTGAATCAGCTGTATTACTTCATAGTGTATCTAAATAAGACAAATAAGGAAGAGTTGTACCTTCTTCATCTACACAGCATTTTCATTCCTGTGAAACATTGTTGGAGACTTCTGAGATCATCATATAGACTGATGCAGGCTTGTTCAATCTGGAACAAAAACCTTGGACAAGGAGTTGAAGAATCTAGGTCTCATCCACCTCAAATTTGATATGTGTTTTCATATTATTCACAACTCCAGACAGGTCTGTTTGCTTGTTGTGTTTATTGATGACCTTCTCCTTGCAGTGTCCATGTGAAGCTACATGAATTTCATAAAATTAAACATGTTGGCTGAATTCATAATGCACTACCTCAGAGAAGGATGATACCTCCTTGAAATCAAGAATCAGAGGAATCAGCAGTTTCAGACCATCTCCTTGTTACAATCACAATACATCAAAAAATTCTTAGAACAAACATGAACATATAGCTGACTCAGTCTGGATATCTGTGTTACACAGAATGTCTCTGTCTGCCATCAATTTAAATTATGACTGCAACATTCTAAAGTCCATAATAAATGGAAAGAAAATACCCTGTCTCACTGTCACTAAATTCTCCTGTATCTTATGCCCAAGGCATAGCAAGACCTGGCATTCTCCTTCAAAGTATTGAGTAGGTTTAGTGCAGCCCCAAATGCAGGTCCCTGGAAGATGTTCTCAAATATATCTGAGCAACAGAGAACATGGATCTCCATAGATACTCTGATGCTGGATAATCACAGAACTTACACAACTCACAGTCACTATCTTGTTACATATTTCTTATCATTTGAGGAGCCAACTTTTGATTGATCAGGCAGCAAAGAATGTGGTGATTTTCACCACTGAGGTATAGTATATCGGATTTACTGCCTTCAAAGAACATCTTGCCTGCCTTTGAAGCTTCTTCAAAGGACTTGAATGTCTGCAGAAGATATCTACCATCATCTATTGCAACAATTAAGCCACCATCTTCCTATCCCATGGTTCACAATTTGACACTTGAACCAAGTACATCCAGCAAAAGTTCTACCACCTCTGAGATGATTTCATGAAAAAGGGAAAACAAATTATTTAGTATATTCCTGTGCAGGATATGGTTATTTACATTCATACAAAACCCCATGATCTTTAACCTTGCTCCCTCCAGGGTGGGGTGTCCTCAGACCAAACCAATACTTATCAGACTCTTCAGGTACTGTGCTATTTATACATGCCATTTGACATCTTCTACATCTCCTTTGTCACTCCTGTTTCTTTCAATACACTGTCTATAATTTTCTTGTTTCACTTTGATAGGTAGTGACATATCCTGGGTCATTCTGATGGGAGGAAGCCAGATATTATTGGAAAAGGCACAATCATGCCACTATCCATTGGTATTTAGTTTACCCTCTGTCATGAAACTCCTTCAGTTGTTTTCACCACTCCTGGGCTTTTAGAAATGGTGTTAAGAAAAATGTCCAAGCTGGGGTTTGAATGCAGGACCTGCTGAATATACACCAGTAGCTCTACCGCTCAATCTGTAAAGTTTCCTCTATTGTTGTTGGTTCTGTTTTACAGCACAGCTTAAGGATTGCAGGGTGGATCAGTGCC
>JBBPTO010000872.1:0-21211 GCA_038094155.1 Pulveroboletus cf. aberrans | reverse complement strand
GAGATACCCAGTATTCAGCCATATGCCCAAGTGAGCAATTACAACTGAGATGAGTGAAAGAGAGAAGAGATTAAATAGTGAAAGGATATGTGCACATTCTAACTCCAGCAACTCTGGTTTGAAGTCAAGTAACAACAAGCAATGCACATCTGAAATAGCATGAAGCAAAAAAGAAATAGTTTAAGAAAAAGAAACAGATTGTATGATATTCTGAAGGCAAATACTCAAAATGGGCCAAGTGTAAGTTCAAAGTAAACAATGCACAGAACACACTAAATTGGATCAGAGCTTCTGCAGAGTTGTATTAGAGTTGTACCAGAGTTTCACTGTGATAAATGTCTTTCATCATACAGCTGAGCCTGAGCAGGTTGCCTTTCAATTCAAAGGTCAGATAGAACTCTTGTCATATCCCATACATTCGAGTCAACTCTGACCTCTGGAACAACTCCACTCATACCTCTGGCACACTCTCCATCATTATGCAACTCCATTCCTCCAGACAACTCATAGATTTCCTTACATATGTTCCTTGTTCCATATTTAGTATAGTCTCACCTCTCTGTTTCATCCAACACTGTGTAGCACAGCTCTGGCTCGTTCCTGATCCAGAGCACAGCTCCAGCATATGACCTCTCCGATTCCATCTTACCTATTTACATAGCCTCCAACTTTCCTCTGTATATATACTCCAACTCTGTATGTAGATAGCCTCAGCCTGAATATCATCATAGACTCCTCTTCCAATCCTACTCCAGATCCTCCAATGTGTCTCTGACCAAGAAGGCTGTGACAGTGCAGAGATGTGACACACAAGTCATGCATTGAGCCTTCACCCCTCCAGACCTCCGGCCATCTCCAGCCATTTGATCCCCTTTGACCTCTGATCTCTGACTGGAGTTTGAGCAGAGGAGATCCAGTCTTAACAACTCTTCAGTTTAACAAGCTTGAGGGCTTTCAATTTCTAATCATACCTAAGGATGGGATCCTGTGAAGCAAATCTGAGTTATAATATTAATGAAGATTGAATAGACCAATTGAATAGTAGTGCATGTTTTGATCAGAGGCTTTACTGCTATGAGACTAGTAGTGACAGAAAATAACATTATTGCCCAAGAGCAGCTAATGCACACAAACAACTTGCCTCTCAATAGTGCCAACAGAAGGAGTACAATGCACTTAGTCTGTGAACACTACATTCACACCAATGAGGTAACACTTTCATCTTCCGCCTTTGCTTTTGCACTGGTGGCAACCACTTGCAACTGCAATGGCAATTGTTCACTGTCTTGTCTGCATTCTATGCAAACTGCATGCACAAACATGAACTCACCCTTCATTTCCTTTCAAGCTAGGTTTGATATTGTCTCAAATGGTGACACTGTCACTTGTGCACCTCACATAGCTGCTTGAGCATGCCACTAACCAAAGAGAGGCAATAATTCCTTGCCATGCATACACCTGGCTCCTGATTTCAACTCCTTTTCTAAGCTTGAGCTCTCCTTCCACTTCAGGGCTTTCAAATCTTCAGCTGATCAAACCCAGGTACTAACCTGGGCTGTGTAGTACATCATGGCAGAAGGCCATTTAACACCTTTACAATATTCCAGAAGAAGCCATTGCAGCAGGGCCAAGCCCAAACCTGGGTCAAATTGAGAGGCAACACAACAAGATGAACTTTTGCAACTCGTAGGTCACTAGTTAGTGGTCACTCCTGAATGTGAAGAATGCCTGATGCTTACGACACATTTGACACCACCATCCAAATTCGCCGCAAGAACTTGGGCACATGGCAGATACTTCTTGCGGTTGCGTTGAATTTGTGACCAATATTCGCATAACTCATGCAATATCAGCTCGTCCTGCCAACGTCTCTAATTTCTACCACTGCTCCACCGTGGCGGTCCTCCAAATCTCAAGAAGCCGTTCATGCTCCCGTCCATTCATCTCCGCTTAATACACACATGCCGGCACGTTGTCTGTTTCCTTATAAGCTTAGCCTCGTAATCAGAGCTGAACGGATGTATACTTACTGCCGGACTCGGAGTGCACCGCGGCACAGGAAGTACCAACCTCGCGCATTTCATGCTTACCTGCTCGGCGCTCTGTCGTTTTTTCCTTTGAGTGTGACCCCAGCAATGATAGCAGCACTCAACAGCGTATGTTTTGTGCTGCTTGTGCTGCTAACCCTATACATCGCGGAACGCAGAGCGGCCGGGGACCCAGGCAACGTCCCCATTCCCCTCCCTCCAGGACCTAAAAGCTTCCCCCTATTGGGAGCGGCATTGAGCATCAATTCTTCAAAACCATGGGTAACTTATCTTCAATGGCGCAAACTATTTGGTGGGTATTGATTTCGGTGTCATCACGCAAGCTGAACCGTCTCAGGCGACCTCATTTACACCCGCATCTTCAATTTGAACGTGCTCATCATAAACTCCGCAAAGGTAGCTCGCGACCTGATTGAACTCCGGCCAGGCATCTACTCGGAGCGGCCCAGTTTCGCAACGGCAGAACCGTAGGCTTTCTTTTTCCTCTCCACTGGCTCTTCACGGTATCGTGCTGAACAGGTACGGGATCGCCGACGGTACCCTCCTTATGCCATATGGGGACACGTGGCGTCTCCACCGCCGCATTTATCATCAAGCATTCAACACATCAGCTGCAAAGTGCCACCGTCCAATGCAGTGTTCAAAAGCACGCCAGTTGATCATCAATCTTGCGCAAGATCCAGGAAACTTTTCTGCACATCTCCACACGTTCGTATGCCCGCCATCCGTGAGCACACTGCTGAGAGATCGTTTAATTCAGTTATTCTACTTCAATCATCATGTCAATTGTGTACGGTTACGAAACGGCGCCGACGAACGACCCCTACGTCGAATACGTTGAAAAGGGCTTGAAAGTACTTACAAAAGCCACAGACCCCAAGAGGGCTGCCCTGCTTGAAATATTTCCATTCCGTAAATCTCTTAGTTTGAGTATAAGTTGTTCTCGAACTATGACTAAATTCTTCCAAGTGCTGAATTTACCTACTTGGGTACCTGGTTCATTCAAAGCGGAAGCGGGCGAGGCCAAGTATTATGCCAGCGGTTTCCGCAAGTTTCTGTTCGGAATGGCGTTGGAACGAATGGTCTGTTCTTGCTGTTCTCCCTGTCAAACAGCTTATTGAAGTCCTCCAAGGCAGCTGGAACGGATGCGCCCTCAATGATCAGTGGCGCTGTGAGGAAGAATGAAAGGAATGGCAACTCTCCAGAAGTAACTCTTGCCATCAGAAACACTTCAGCGGTTGCGTATGGTGGTAAGCACCCGTCTAGACTATACCACCTCACATCAGTTGATGCTTCATTGTAGCTGGGTCGGAAACTGTACGTTTTTGCTTACAATGGTTTCCAGAACTTTCTAATATGTACGATTTAGACGTCAGCTGGCTTGGCCGTGTTTGTGCTCGCTATGGTTCTATTCCCCGAGGCTCAGAAGAGAGCGCAGAAGGAGATAAATGATGTAATCGGTTCTGGGAGATTACCTGATTTCAGTGACAGGGCCTCTCTACCTTTTGTCGAGGCCGTCTTGCGGGAAACCCTGAGGTGGCACCCCGTTGCTCCACTGGGTGAGCCAGAGCACGCCCCTTGTGCTGACTCGCTTCATCCCTCCACACAGGATTGCCCCATGCAACTATTACTGAAGACGTGTACAACGGCTTTTACATCCCGAAAGGTCCGTTTTCTAACGTAGGTGGGCCGCCCTCTACTGATGTCAACTACTTCGTATAGGAACCACCGTCTTGATCAATCTGTGGTAGGTTGGTTTCAGATCTGTGCGTCTGATCGACATTCTGACTTGATATTCAGGGGCCTCGCTCACGATGAGGAAACCTACCCTGAGCCGTTTGAGTTCAGACCGGAACGATACATCAAGGAAGACGGTATGCTCACGGAAGTCGTCTCTTCATTCGCTTTTGGTTTCGGACGCAGGTAGAAAAGTGCTTCCTGATGCGCGATCTGACTCAAGCAGGTCCATACCTCAGGATCTGCCCGGGACGACATGTTGCCGACGCGTCGCTGTGGATTGCCATCGTCTCGATGCTCGCCACTTTTGAATTCGTGAAGGAGCGAGACGATTGTGGGAACGAGATTGATTTTTCGCCCAAGTTCACCGCCGGGAGTGCTTCGTGGGTGTCCATTTTCTCACTATTGCACCTGTCGTGCTCATTATCTAACGACCGACAGACGACCCGAACCTTTCCCGTGCAGAGTCGTACCTCGGATGCCTCCGAGTGCGATCAAAGCACTGGCTATGCTTGACCGATGATTCGCTGCTCTTCGTTCTCATTTTCGTTTTCTGTATGTCTCTAATCTGCTCTCACGATTTCCAGCATTTGCGAACCTGGATAGATTACGAAGATTGGCGAATATAGACGCGTCTCGTACCATGGACTGTCTCGTTTCACATGCCAGGATCCCAAAGTTCAGAAAGCGGTTTATTGCAGGTCGCGAGGCCAGGTTTCTTGGATGTATATTTAAAGGGAGCTCTGGCCACAGAAGGATCCATTGAACTCCCGGATCATGGTCCGTGTCTGCAATGTTAGTATACATGCCACTGTAACTATTACTACGCTGGTCTGTGGCCAGTACGGCGAAAATAATTCGACCCCCTTATTTTCCTCAGGTTGGCTGTTGGATTCCCCGGCTGTCGTTCTTTCAACATGCAACAACGCCAGTCCCCACGTCTACCAGCGAGCGGGCACGTCGACATCAAGCGGGAAATCATTTGATCTAAGATGACTGAGTTGGAACAGCCCCGGGAAATAATAAAATGGTTCATGCGCCGCACTAACAATACAATACAGTACAGTAGAAGAGGTGTTATACTATAGATACTTCTCGCCTTTACCCTGGGCCAGAAATCTTTACAAGGTCCCGGACCTGGCAATCGTCACCTTCTGTCTTGGCTTACCAGACGCAGTCCCAAGTGCCTCGATCGTCTTCACTACATTATAACCCCCGATGACTTCACCTGCAGAAAGGGTTAGTATCTGGATGTGTGTCCGTCTCACCCACGACGACGACGACATACCGAATACGACGTGACCACCGTCGAGCCAATCAGTCACGACGGTAGTGATGAAGAACTGCGAGCTGTTGGTGTTCCTTCCCGCATTGGCCATCGAGAGCATACCGGGCTTGTGATGCTTTAACTGGAAGCTCTCGTCTGCACTTGCGTAAGGAGCGATCGTCCCCTAACACGGGGTACAAAACACACCTGGGAACGTGGCCCCGTAGATCGATTTGCCACCAGTGCCGTCGCCACGGGTGAAGTCGCCCCCCTGGAGTATGAATTGAGGGATGACACGGTGGAACGAGGATCCCTGGTAGCCAAAACCGTGTTGGCCCGTGGCGAGTTCACGAAAATTTTTGGCCGTCCTTGGCACGACATCGTCGAAGAGTTGGAAGACGATGCGACCTGCGGGCTCGTCATTGATTGTGATGTCGAACTGCGGGGAGGGGGAGGGGGGTCAGTGGTGATAGTGACGTATGCGATTGTGACGAAACACTTGCATAGACGTTCTCCATGATGGCTCACCAAAGACATGTGTAACTCGAGAGACCACTTGATAAATGAGCCCCTCTGGAAAATCCCGATAGATTCGGATCCAAGCAACGGAATTCGGAAGTGGCAAAAATCAAATGCAGTGCTCCGCGCACCGCCGCATGACGTTGACGGCCTCGTCCCTCTCAGCTCTGAACCTGATTCATGACTTCTAAAGAGGCTTGTAGAAAAACCTGCGCGTTCATAGACGGTCGGGTTCTGACCGACGACAGATGCGCATCAGAGCTCGATGAATACCCAGACCTTCATCTCACACACCGTGTGACACACGAAGATGCGCATTTATACGTGCTAGTGCACGTCTTTTGCGGCCGTATGAACTCGACAGTGGCATCGAGAGGCGTTAGCCCTATACCACATTATCAGCGAGAAGTGTCCCAAGTAGCGGCGTTCGAGCTACGCTCTGTACATTCCACGACGTGCGAGGACTGCCCGAAATGATAGCACGTGTAACATTTCATGGCTGGAGTGATATTGAGTAAAGGGTCCCACAATCTTGCAGTAAATCTGTTCATCTCGGTGTCTTCGATAAACCGCGGGATATGCATAGCCAGCAACTGGGTATTGGGCAGGAGGCACGTGTTGAAACTACCACACTTCAATGTTCGCGCCCAGATTCCAAACCACGACGCGGAACAAGGTGTAATCGTACCCACGTCGCGTGATCGAATGTTGACTTGAACGAGTATATGAAGGTGGAAAGCCGAAAATCACGGGATCTCATTGTTTCTCAGATCTGCCCCGACGCACAATCCGAGGCATTTGACTGGCCATGACGATCGGGACGACGACGCATGACGACGACTGTTGCTAGTCACAGTGTAACGTCAGAAACATTGTACAAGGTATGTGCTAAAACGTTCTTCTGGCCATCATCCCGAACACCTTAGATGGTTCCGCAGTCGGCGATCGTGATCTTCTTACCTAGCTTACCCGATGAAGATCCATAGCCCTCGATCTTCCTGACAAGGTCGTAATTCTCGACGACTTCGCCTACAAGTCGAGTTAATCTCCAGATGAATTTTGCTCGCGCACGGCAACCTACCAAACACGACGTGAGCACCATCGAGCCAAGAGGTGACGACAGTGGTGATAAAGAATTGAGAGCCGTTGGTGTTCTTTCCGGCGTTGGCCATCGAGAGCAAACCAGGCTTGGTGTGCTTTAACTGGAAGTTCTCATCTGCATGTACGCGTGAGGACGAACGCCGATCGTATCTGTCGACGGGGATGGTATCTTGTACGCACCCGCAAACTTTTCGCCGTAGATTGATTTACCACCTGTGCCGTTTCCCTTGGTGAAGTCACCACCCTGGAGCATGAATTGGGGGATCACACGGTGGAATGAAGATCCTTTGTAACCGTAGCCGTTCTGACCCGTGGCGAGCTCTCGGAAGTTCCTGGTAGTCTTTGGAACGACATCGTCAAAGAGCTTGAAGACGATGCGGCCAGCGGGTTGGTTGTCGATGGTGATGTCGAACTAGAGCAGATAAGTATGCGATCTGAAGCGATCGGTGTCGGAGACGCTCACGTATACGTTGGCCATGATGGACGAAGAAGAGGGATGGTGTCTGATTTCCAGGCGCAGCACGTCCTTATTTTAACACGTCCGGACGATGCCGATCTAGAACTCACCCACGAATTGGCAGATGAATCATCAGCGTTTCAACGACGAAACGGCGATTTTAAAAAAATTTTACATGCAAAACATGCGCGCGAGACAACTAATCCTGCTCTGAGGCGTGCCAGTAGCCGCGATCTCATCGATATAGCCCACGCTGACCTTGCCGTCCTTGGGTGACTCCGCTCTCGCCTCGTCTCCCCAATCGGGTTCATCACCACCCGGGAGATCGCCGATGAAATAACGTGCTGTGTGCTCCATCGTACTGCCGAGTGGGGTGCTATTTGGCCGGAGCGCCTCCGACAGCTCGCACTTGCCACGCCGCGCGCTGAGGAACAGCATGCCGTGAAAGGACCGAGGCAGGTAGACCTTCACCCGGCCATGGCCGGTGCGCGCTTCCAACGAAAGCGGTGTGCGGACTTTTGCCCCATCCGCGTCCTGTTTCCACATGTTCAGATCGGCGCGCGCAAGCACCAGCGTGAATCGAGCACGTACCAACCGGACGGTCACCGACCCGTGGTTCGCGCTCACTCGCATGGTCGTCCGCTCCGTCGTCAGTGGCACTTTCGCATCCCCCCGGCCGACCCCGACGACGTACACGTCCAGATCCACAGACCCATGTCGCGCATGCACGTCCAAATGCTTCCGCCCTTGTTCCGTTTGTTCTGGGAGCAGATGCACTGGTATGTGCATGTACGGATCGATCAGGTAGCGGTCTCGGATCGATCCGTGGTGCTCCGTCACGCTGAGAAACTTGGTCGGTTTCACCCCTCGCCACAGCGTAGATCGCGCCTGTGTGGAAGAACTCGAATGCTCGTCCAAGTGATGGTAGTATGCCGGTGGTGAGTCATCCTAAGGTTCCAGTGCAGGTAAAGCAACGATGGCTGTGGGCAGTGCAGACAGTGTGATCGTACCTCTGGGTCATTTAACACATCATGACGTTTCAGTGAGTCCTCTGCAGTGCACAGATGGTCATTCTCTACGATCACCATTTCGTGTGTATGAGCAAAGCTGACAAGTCATTCCAACCACTGACGGGTCCTGGGCTACGCTCAAGTACCTGCTGCGCCGACTGCGGACATTCCCATCATGATTCATCATGAGTGGTCACGACATTTTGGTCCCGTAGATGGAACACGGCACCGCCTTGCAACTCAGGTAGAGTGACCGGCTTGCTTCTCAAGCTAAGCCCAAAGCTGGTGGTAGGGATGCTCGTCGCATAGGGCTAAGGTCCGCAGTTCACCAGCTTGATGACCGCGCTCGGAATCTCCCCAAACAAAACAGACAATTTGAAGCACCCTAAGAGTTTCCGCTTTTATATCTGTAATTCTTATCGGATACAAGCACGTGGTCGAGTACGGTGAACGCTCCGTCGTGACCAAAAGAAGATGTGATTGAGCGCTCCCCCCACGTTGGCATAGTACATCTAGCGACCAAAGGACGATGGAATGCCGTACGGTGTCAAATAAAGCAAATTTACCATTGTTCAAGCGCGGCCTCACATTCGCGTGTCTTCCAACCCCTGATCACACCCGCACCTCGATGATGCATCATAACACCCGCCTGACGCGACTCACCTACTAGACTCGAACGAGCACATGTGGGTCCGCCAACGACGAGAAGAACAGGGGGTCACGCACCACTTTCAGATATGTCCATGTTTCGGGGTAGCGCGCGCACACGTCGTCCGTGTCCATCGCCACAGTCTTGCATATTTCCTTCTCATTGTCGTCTCCACATCCGTCCTCGTTCACGAGCGTCACGTCCGAGTCCATCACACGATTCTCAGACTCGACCACTTCTTCATCTTCGTCTGCATCTTCTGGTACTCCCATCTCGACCTTGTCGCGTTTTGTCCTCGTCAGCGTATCCGTTCTCATCGCTGCTCCGTCGGCCAGTTCCTTGTCAGCCATCGGCGGAGGCAGGTACGTGATGACGCGCGGCCTTTCCTCCTGCGCCCGCGCCACTCTTGCTTGCCCACAACCGAGAATCGGTAGACGGAAATGTCCCGAGCGCTTCATTCTCGCGCGCCCCCGAGTTGCCGACGCCGCCGACTTTGTGCCCCGTCTCGTCCCCAGCGTCGACCACGTTTCGTCTGGATCCTCTCGACCAAAGGTATAAGCGGACGGTGTGGGGTTCTCGACGTGTCGCGGTTTTTTGTGCGGCCGCGTGAATTCCGGCGAGGCTGGCGGACTATTGGGCGTCGGCGCGGACCGTACAAGAAAGGAATCGGAGGCCTGTTCTCCGGGTGAGGCTACCAAACGAGGCGCAGAGGGAGAACCGTGGGTCCCCTCGTTGATCGCGTCCAATAGCCAACCGGGTGTCATCCCCTGGTCTTGTTCCGGGTGGTCAAGGCCGCTGCCGACCCGTGCAGACCAGCCGTTCGCGGGGGCGGACAAGTCAGGGACAAGTGACGAGCGGCGCATAGCGTGCGCTGGGGAAGAAACAAGGGCTCGACATGTTCGCCAGGCATCGACCGGCGGGGAAAAAGTGAATCTTACCTGAGATTGGCGGGTGCAGGTGCGGACCGGGTGAACTTTGAGCAAACGCAGGGCGATCGCCGACAGTATGACCCCCGCCGGGAACGCACGGGCGCATCGGAGACGACTGCGCGGCGCGATCCACGCCGAAGTCCCGTCCTATCAGGAACGCACGCGAGCCACGAGCGGATTGCACGACAGTCGGGCGCTGAAAGGCGGACGCATACGTTGCCTTTCCCCTGGAGGACGTTTCTAACCCATGTAGCTTAGATAGAATTTGCAGCCGTTCCGGTGCCCCGGCCGGAGGCGGATCCGAAACTTGGTCACATTGTGACTGCAGGCGGATGCACATAGACGTCGTACTCTGGTGTACTTTTGACTGGAAGAGATTCGGGGCGCCAGTGGATTGGGTGACAGGATCTGCAACGGCAGACGTATGTGGTCGTCCCCCATTAATGGGTGTTTCTAACCCATGGAGTCGTGATAGAACCTGCAGCCGTTCGGGGACCTCAGCCAAGGAGGGGTCCGAGAGTTCGATGGGCTGCGCACGCATGCGAGCGTCCCCGGGTGATGTTCCCTCGTTCGCAGCTGTGACGTGTCTGTGTTCGAAAGGAGAGGCATGAACAGATCGGACGAAACGATCGGAAAACGCGTGCGTTTGTGCTGGTTTTTCCTTCCGAAGCCCATCAACTACGTGGTGGATCGTGTACGGTCCGGGAACATCGAACGGTGGCGAGTTCAAGAGTTCAACATATTGCGACTGTACATGATCTTGTTCAGGCGCCGTGTTCTGAAGTGTGCCAACTACTCCGGGCTTGTAGGGAGAAGGAGCTTGACCAGACGGAACGAAACGATCGGAAAGGTCGGATGTATGCGCTGGTCCTTCCTTCTGGAATGCCTCTAATCCATGGGGTGTGATTGGAGTCTGCAGCGGCTCAAAGGCCTCAAAGGAGCGGGGATCCAACAACTCATGGCGCTGCGGACACAGACGAACTGACGTTTGACGTGCGCTAGAATACTCTCTAGGCTGGGGTTCGCAAGCCTCGGGGGAACATGATTTGACTTGCTTAGTGTGGTGCGACCGAGGGTCAACCGTGCTTCGACGGGCACCAGAATTCTGTTTCAGGTTGGGCTTGAGAAGGGCATTGGCGGGTTGGACAAAACGATCAGTAGAGATGAGTGTATGCGTCAATTTCTCCTTTTGATAACCTTCCACCCCACGGACCGTACTTCCAGTTCGCGTCCTATGAGCTTCAGGCAAAGGCGGGGCCAAGTACTGAGCACATTGCGGAGATATGCGGGCCAAAGGTGTAGTGTTCTGACAGCCTTTCTTGGCTGCGGCGCTACCCTGGTCCGCGGCGTGAGGTTCTTGGTGGAGGGTTCCAACGCCAGGAACATTATCTTTACCAAGAGAAGTGTGATTGCCGACGCGTCGTACGTCTCGTTGTGCCTGTCTTTTGAATGCCTCGATGATGGAACTGGGTCGGGATTTGGGCACTGCACGTGCCAGATTCGTCTTATGCGGCTCGAGTATTGGCGCAAGGTTGACTGTTGGGTTCGGCTGGCAAGGGCGGGAGGCAGCATTAATCCGTGCAATGCTCCATGGGTTCGGGCGGTAAGCGACCGTCTCGTGACGAGCGGAGAGGTCCAGCTCGCGCATGAGGCGCGCGTCATCGGATATGGTTGGTTCGAGCGGACGGCCAGCTTCCACTTGTGAATCTGAATCCGAGTCGGAATCGGGCGGACAAGCAGCACGCGAACGGTGATTGAATGTCCATACGGCATCGGCGCGTTGCTTCGAGTTGTGCGGGGTTGCCATGGACTGGCCAGCGGTGTGGGAAGCAGGATGTGAACAAGATAGCAGGGTCGATAAGCTAATCGGTTGTTTGGCAAGAGCCTTCGCACCGAACAAGCCAGAGCTCTCCACCACGACAAAGGTGTCGTTTGAGCGGGGTTAAGACTCAACGCAAGAAATGTACCAGTGCAAGCCTACCGGCCAAATACTGCTGCACCGTGAGGCCAGCTAAGTCAGAGTCGGTGATAACAGCAACCCGACCATTCGTAAGGCCGTACGTAGCGAACGTAAAGGTTTGAACTTTGAGGTTAGCGCCGTTTTAACTTTGCACTATTTCTTGATCGCCCGGGTTTGCCTGTTCGTCCGTCCGAGCCCCAGGTGGTGCTTTTTTTCCTCCCTCTTATCGCCCCCTTTTCCCATGGACATGTGGAAAGACAGCCTGGTCACTCGCATAGCTCATCGGCGCGGGGATAGTTCCAGTCCTCTTATCTCCACCCACAGTCCCCGGCCGTACAGTGCTGCGACACTTGACCCCATACAAGAACGCAATGATACAAGCGGTCCCACCGTGACGTCGTCAAATGGCCAGCGAGACACCACTACCAAGGAAAAGGGGACTGCATCCGCATCCGCATCGGGAATTCCCACTCAACCCGCCTCGCAAAAGCACGATATCGAATCCAACGCAGCGTCGGCGATGAGAAATATCAAATCGTTCATGATGGAAGAGCTCGACACGAAGCAGGCTTCGGCGCCATTGACGGCTTATTGCTTCATGACAGGCTTCATGTACGTCTCATTTTCCGCTCGCTTCCGGACGACCCTTTATCGCCCTCCCTTTTAGTGACGCCGTTTGCTTTTCGGCTGTCTTTATCTGGTGTGCGTTCCAGACGGGGAACAGCGTGCAGGTAAGCGCCTCATCGCCGTCTTTCCACCCACCTCCCACTAATCAGTCTTCCCACAGCTTGCACTCGCCCTCGCCCGCCTCTTCAATGGCCAACATGATCACTCCTTTCACATTGCGGACCAACAAGCCCTCTGCTCCATCCTCAGCTTTATCTTTGGCGCCTTCCTCGGTCGCATCGGCGACAAGATCGGTTGCAAGACCCGTCTCTGGATGACCTCAGGCACCCTGATTCAGACCGTGTTTACAATGATCGCGGCGCTGACCATATGGAAGAGTGGTTCAGGCGCCGTCGGCGACAACAGGGGCGACCCCGCATGGACAAACACTCTGTCGTTCGTCACGATCGGCTTCATGAGTGCAAGCATGGGTCTGCAAGGCATCATGGGCAAACGGCTCAACACACAGTTCACCACCACTGGTGCGCTCTGCCCTCGTCCATCCCATTCATTGACTCACTTGGCCTCCACCCATGGTATACAGTGGTCCTCACGACAACCTGGTGCGAACTCATGACTGAACCCGAGCTGTTTAATTTCCGCCGTCTCATTGCCTCGCGCGATCACAAGGTCATGGCCATCGTCTTCCTTTTCATTGGCGGTTTCATGTCTCGGGCTATCCTCGACAAGATCGGCCCCGCGGGGACGCTCGGCATCGCGACGGCCATCCGATTTGTCATCGCGCTCTGGTGGCTCCTCGTGCCTGCCAAGTGATCCAGGCAATGATGTCTCATGTGATACCGCTCAGTCGTTGGCGCATGATGTGGTTAGTGATCAAGTTAGAGACAAATTGGGCGGGGAGAGGTCATGCAACGCATGAAACGAAAACGTGTGTTCCGGTGGCGACTCGAGTCAACTGCCGGCTATGACTTCCAACGATAGACATGACAAGTGCGACGATCGACACCGTGTGTCGTATTCTTGTGCAACATTAATTGTTAAAAAGATCCATCGCATATATACCTTAAGCCACTTATTGTTTTTATTTTTCTTCTTTCTTCGCGTATGTTTTCTCCTTGCTTTCATGCAATATTCCATATAGATGATGCAATATAGACGATCGATGGTATTTTAGAGACGAACACCCGTCCCGGGCCCGTTAGGTGGTCGTAAGCAAATTTTGAAGATCCTCGAAGTTTGTCCTGTGAGGTGGGCTTGAATCATAATTGATCCATGTCCGATGCTACATGACGTCCCTATGGGGAAGGAGAGATGGTGCCGCATCTGCAATCCCAATTCGTGATGTCACAGCAGGAGCAGTAGTTCTTCAGTAAATCACCGAGACGACGGGTGAGGGCAGACGCATCAGAAGGCGAGGGTTTGGTGAGGTGCGACATGGCTTAGAAGGTGGCGGAAACACTAATCCGGTAGGACCTCTCGTGAAGAGCTTGCAACTTGTGGGGTATCTACATAAATTTTTGCGAGCTCTCGGTTGATAATAGATTTGAGTCCCTATATATGTGCCAGTGTCGACCGGGGTGTTCAACGGCAGAACACGTGGTCGATTGCTGCGCACAATGAGTGCCAGTTGCCAGTTGGCGACCTCACTGTATTCCGCGACGACACATCAGACTTACGCCCCTCCATCCGAGACTGGCAGACCATCTTTTTCAGAACTGCGACAACGCTGATAAGTGGATCACCGCTCAAGGGCTGGTACCATGTAACCTGGTAAGAAATCCACCGCCTACCTGGGTGACGTACAACACCAGATTCTCCTGTGTCCTTTGCTCTAACTATCATCTGACGGAGCCGGATCGCGTTCTACAAGAAGCGCCTATTGACAGACAGATGGAGAGGGAGAAGAGGCTGTGTAAGGCGGAAGGAGAACAGATCGCACTTGCCTCGACGAGAGGTCAAATCTGCCGATGACCATGTGTCTGCGTCCACGGAGTTGTCTTTGGATAGCAATCATTAATGTCGCTTCGGGTCTGATTACCCCGAACTGACCGACCACCTTATCTTCCACAACTCCGTACGCGGTACTCCCGTCCCTCGACCTTGAGCAGCCACTCATTCACACAATTTTAGGTTCAGATTTGGCTTGGACGAGTTGGGGGCCGAGCTGGAGCTGGTTGTAGATCTGGTTTGTGGGGAAGACTGTAAGAGCAACATTTTCAGTCGACGGCGGACGCGGTGGAAAAAATAGATTCCGGGATGCACCTCCGGCGGGTCACCTGCTTGTAAAGAGGTGCGGGGGTCATCACTGCGGAATGGTTAGGCCAACAAGAGCGAGACTCTACAGACGGGGATCTCACAGCAAGCCCCTCCGCAAAGCTGAGTATGTACATGGCAATCAGCCGCAGAGCTTACTGGGACCTCACTGCATCAGGTCACTTTGCATCCGGTGAGTCAGCTTGGAGTTGTTGATGCCGTTATTCAGCTTTTTTCGAACCCATTGGGCCACCACGATCAAGTCCATTGCAAGTCATACCCGCGCTACTTATTGCTTCCCGATGCCTGCTGCGCTGTGTGGCCATTCCTCAACTATACTCGAGGATGGAGCGGTTGCCGTGAACCTGGACGAGTACTGAATAAACTGGAACCATGCACGTAGCTGTTTCCTGATGTGAGCCGTCCGATGATCTTGACGACGAGCGGCACAGTCAAGCATGACCTAGCTCGCGCGCCGGCTGAACGCTCATGCACAAAGCAATCCTTCGCTGTCTACAGAATAAGAGCAACATGTACGATTCTTACTATCCTGCGTACGCCGATGATCTTGCTGAGCTACCCTAACAGAAAACCGTGCCAGAGAGCACGCCTGGAGACATTCGTCACCTCTTCCAGTTATCTCGAAACTTGTGTGTCGAACGACCATACGTCAGTAACAACTCAGTCGGACACCAGTTTGTCCACGAATTGGCCAACGCCCAGATCCTCGACTGGCCTTCCGAACCAAGAGGCCTAACAATCGATGGAACACACCCCGCAAATCCCGATCCAAGGTGTTAGCAATAACAAGAAATCTGTGAAAAAAAAGTCAGTCCTCGCAAAGTGAATGGAGCCACTGTCCCTGTGGATCTTTGGAGGTCGATACTTGCCTCAAAATTTCTTCCCAGCCTATCCCTGAAACCCGAGGTTCGGCAGTCAATGATACCCAAACGTAGCTTGCCTCGTTCTCCCCCAATCCATCTGCGTTACCCTCTCCCTCTGATCACCATGCGTGACGTGTCAGCGTTTTACGTTTCGCCTACAGCTGAGACTTTATCGCGCAATCGAACTGTCCGTCACCGCTGCCAGGCTTTCGACACATGAGCGTACTACGACCCCGTGGATACCGCACCTGAATGGGTCAGTGACGAGCGGCCGGAAGAAATGCACGTTCGTCAAGAAGAACACCGACGGTTAGAGATAGTTTTCGCCTGTCAGACTTGTATCACGACCTTTTTTTCTATCTGCGCGCACCGCGAATATCCTATCCCTCACTCCTGTGAGACACCGAAGCGTACCGATGAGCAAAATCAAATCCGCGATCACCACGTCAATATCGGAACACGGAGTGCGACACGAACCAGAGCGCGCGAGTAGAGAAAATATATACTGTTCACGGAGCGCAGGATCGAAATGTCATGTATCTAAACAACAAATCCTGTCCGCCAGGCAACCCGGACTGTAACCACTTCAACACGGAACCTCAAACCTCGTCTGTATTCCCTTCCAACACTTTCCATTCACTCTCCTCTGATCCATCCACCGTACTAGTGTCTACACCTTCGTCCAGATGCCCTTCGAAAGCAATTGTGGACAGAACTGTAGTTCGACTCCCAACGTTTTGCGACGACATGCCAAATCCAGAATCCATCGAGTCGTGACAATCGCGCTCGTAAAGTTCCCGGATGCCAATGATAAACCTTGGCATGGTGATACACCAGAGAACACATGTTGTCATGCAATTCACGTAGATGTAGAGCGAACTGCTGGCAGCACGCATCGTAGGGCTGGCCCGGATAACATTTTCGATGGTATGAAACATTATTCTAGAGTCACGGAAGTTAGTTTTTGTGTGCACACTCAAGTGGAGGATATGATTGCGACAAGCATTAAGACTAGACTTACATGAGGAAATAGACAATTCCATCTTTTACCAGTTGTTGCATGTATTTGTTCGGTTGCCACTTCTTGGATAGTTTGTGCACAGCCATGGATTGCTTCACTGTTTGCGTGATAGCAAGGCCAAAAAGCATCGTGCTAAGAAGCATCTGTGGAACCAGAGGATAGATTGCATACTTGTACACAAATGAGTCGACTGCGGCACTGCAAACAGTGAAGTTGAGAATTTGAACAGTGGTGACTGGGAAAAAGGATAAACAGCTCGAAGTAACAGTGTAACACAAATCACATACCCGACAAGTGGGCGTTGGGATCATAGTCAATGCTTGTGGCAACAAATAAGAAGATACCCTGCACTACATAAACAAATAGTAGGCTGTAGAGGATCATTTTGGAGCGGCTCCACATTGCATACACCCGCAGTATCATCACCACTGCAACCAACCAATAGTCAGAAAAAATGGAATGATAAAAATTGAAACTTACAATCAGCAGCAGTGTAGAAGATCGGATATGTCCAGAATGCTGCTAGATATGTTCCCATACCTTTGAGGTGTTCAAATCCCTAACACTGTCAAGATCAGTAGGATATGCTTACACCTAAGAAACCACAGTCAATAGATCTTCATTTCAGAATTCAGATGCATACATCTATTAGTGGGCAGCCATTAGTTGCAAGAATTATGTGCTCTATATCAAAACCTACTTGAATGGGTCCAGAAAGGAAAGTAGTCCCTCCTATATTTTTCTGATCAGCTGGTCAAAGTAGCATCCACTTAAACTTCGAGCTTACCCAGTGCATCCAGACTTCAGATGGAACATTAGTCTTGTGGCTCAATATATATATATGTATATGCTACTTACAAAGTCCAACCAATTCCAACATAGCGAACCTATGGGATTATCAGTTTCGAACATGTTTGACAAAAAGACAGGCCCTGATGCGCACCAGAACAAACAGTGTGGTGATCAAAGTCCAAGGTTTGCACTGTATTCCCTTTAGAATATATGTTCTCACTAGATTCTCCTTTGCTGACTTACCCAGATATAATCTACCTTTGAGGATTATCAGCCAATATGCGGATAAACGGAATGAGTGAGAAACCTCTCTTGTGAAGGTAAGAACTACATCGGCATGGTGATCGCATCAGTTGTCGTGAATCTGAAGGGATAGTATGCACACTCACAATAATCATGTGAAATAATCGCCAACTGGACAACTACGTTGGGATATGAGTTTGACCTTCGCGAGTGGAGTCACCAGGACCATACCAGCTCCATAGTTATACCCCCGAAGGGTCTGCAGTGTGGAGAGTAATTCAGAAGACATGACGGCCAATCAAATCGGAGTGGTTAGACAGAGCAAGAACGCAGGAATAAAGAGGGGGCACGAGGGATCGAGGGAATCAGCTTCTGCCGTAGATTCTTTATGGCCGACACATTCTTTGACGCCACCATCGCCAGTTTGGCCGGAGTGATGCGAGATGCATGCGAGATGATGCGAGGGTCGCTGTGGCTCTGTGAACAAGGACGTAATGTAAAGTACGTCATACCGTTGGCTGTGGGTAGGTTGCCACCACCGTATTTGCAGGCATGGGTAAGCTATGTAGCCGAATCCTGGGATGGCCTAGCTGCCAGTGGGGCCAGGACCACATACCCAAGAATGGAACAGCCTAAATTGTCGACAAATTAGAGTGAGAATACACATTCACGTTACAAGATGACTTTGCAGATAAATTACAGAACATCATATCATGTTCACTACATTGTATGAGCTCAGGGGATTGGACGCGAGACACACCAGCAACGGTCAGCCTAGGCAGGCTTGGGATGCAAGATGGCGGATGTGATAAGAGTTATAAATAACTTATTCATTGTCGCGCGTGAGTTCGGAACTTGGGAAGTAGTTAAGTACGGGCACCTGAGTAATTATACCGTGTTCGTTTTGAGGACGCGCAAAGCTGACCATAGATGAAGGACATCACTACATGCTTTCCAACGTGAGTCAGTGAAATGGTGCGGAGTCACCTGGACCGTTGGGCGCGTCTACCAAATTCCCTCGACAATCTACCCACCAGATCCGTTGCTGGCCGTCAGGGCTTAAGTCACAGTGTGAAAGCATAGCGTGTTCTCAGGTTTTACGGTCTAGGCGGAGAACGTGTCGCGCCATTCCAAATGTGTAAAAGGGAGCATAGCCAACGGCTTGCCAATCATCTGGCGATCCCTCATTCAGTTCCGTCGGATCACAAAATGAAGCGAGCCATTGGCACGAGCAGCACAGTCTTTTCCTCGAATTAGCAATCTGGTTTTGTTCATTAGCGGTGATTGTGAGCATACGGCTTTGAAAAAAAAACCGTGGTAAATACACAGTCGATGAAACATACGCCATGATCCATCGGCGCCAATCAGAAGAAAATCAGGACTCAGGACGCCCCAGTGGTCTTTGCTATTCCATAATCATTGATTACCCTTGAAACTGACGATATGGATATGTCCGATGTGATTCCACCAGGTAAGCTTGATTCGTACTGGAACTGTCCCGTAGACACAAAATCCGTATGACACGACACTCCATGGTCAGTCTCCCTTTGCGATTACCTGCACAACGGTTCAGTAGTCCATGGTTTTCCTGGCTATTATCATCAGCATCCGCCCTGTAAACGTTGCTGAGGCGTGCCAACCGATCTGTTGGGTACCTTGACCCGATCGCTCCACTCGCCTTTGCCAACGACCGTAACACGACTAATAAAATATCACGACACGTTCATTCTCCAGGAGGGGGGAGCGATGGATATGTTGCCATACCAAGTATAAAGGTACATAGAAGAGAAGGCGCGACCCGGGTGGTGCGGGAATACGTGCGTGCGAGGGGCTGACAAAGTGAAACAAACCGGGACATACCACTTTAGCAGAGATGGAACCACGGTTCGACGTGAGCGTGATAGTTGTCCATTAACGTTCAGGTGTGCCGATCTTGGCAACGACCACGTCAAGGCGTGGACAGATGTTTTGCTTTGAAACTTCGAACAAAGTTCGTTGCGAAAGCTTCGGATCTGTTGAGAGCAAGGGGCGAGATCAGGGATGGCCCGAATGGCGAATCTTGATGAATGGATTGATTATTTGACGAGATATCCGTGGATGGTACTGTTGCAGAGGTGGGAATTATGGTTTTGGAAGCAATAAGCTGAGTGTAGACTCAATTGGAGGGGAAATGGAGATGATAAGGCTGGTAGGGAGACGCTCACCGAAATTCGGATTCAGTCGATGTGACAGGGGACAGGGCGCGAACTGCTTCGATCCACCCAACTCGGAGATGGGAACTTTGGCGTCTAAGGACTGCTTTAATGCTTGTTCCTTAGATGTAATGATGGTTCATCACGAGAGCAAGAGACGGCAAGCAGACGAGATCGCTCGTTATTGCGCTTGGGATTTCTGAAGTGAGGCAAATGGCGCACGTTCTCCGGTGGATCCCCATGCCGCAGACTTAGAAGAAATAACTGGCACCGGCAATCAGTCGTTTTCCGTAGATTCCCGAGTCTCGAGTAGAGAATAGTTAACCTACTGTATTCGTTCTCTATCATCGGGGCTGCCCATGTAGGGGAAGTTAGGTGTGCTCGTGGATCATGCGTCTGAGTCCGAATCTTGCCATGCCACCACTTTGATCAACTGTCGACGGGTGCGCAGTTCCTGAGACTGTTGCTGATCCTGATCATGAAAAGTGAAGACGAAATACAATGAAAACGTCTAGTTCCGAGTTTGGAGCGACCCTCACTGGCAGTTACACATGGGGAACTTGACGTCGGACGAGACCTGTCAAACTCTGGTCCGCCCGGGCCCACTTGAATGTCGGATGACTCTCGCTGCACCTTCCCAGCTTATCGCTGGCTGCGGTGGTCCAATCCTTCAAGGAAAGTCCCCAACGCTCAATGATGCATGCTTCTCCTTCGTCTAATTAGAGTGACGGGGACAGCTTGCACTCTCTGTTAGGAACCCGACAACATTGACTGTGTCATCTCAGACTCTGCGTTGGCCTCGGACGATGCGGTTGGTGGCCAAGTAGTTCGTTCTCCACCCATGCAACGCCTTCCTCTTTAGACCGTCCTAACTTACTCTAGGGGTGTGACGGAAGTCGCTTGTGAATGCGAGCGAAACCAACACAACTTGAAATAGCTGTGCTTCAGTCACAGACTTCACGTCATTCGTACTCGCGTGCCAGGCAACCCTGGGGGTTGCTTGACAACTTGAACGTCGACCAAGCCGCCAGGGTCCTGGAACAAGACGAGCACCGCGTGCGAAATCCAGTCATGCACTGGTGTAATAGATTAGTGTTAGTTGAGACGATGGTGATCGGGACTCCAGAACGTGCGCGTCCATATTGACGAGCGACGAGACGATGATACATGTCTGAGGTGCTAGAGGGTATTCGCAGCTATTCCTGACCAATGCGAACACATCCCCAGTCTTTGCACCCCTTCTCAGCACTTCGACCCGAACCTCAAGCATATCTTGTTTTCGAACAAGACATTGCACATCTTATGATCAATCACCATTACCTGGGACAGAGAATTTGGTACCCTGGTCACTAGACTAGGAACTTGGCCCCTTGGAGTGATGCGATATGAGATGGCTGTCTGTTTCGGATAAACAGCCTTGCATAGCCATAGCCGTAGCGAGCGGCCGCCAGTTTGCACCGCGTGGTGGTTATGATGATAGGACGCACTGGTAGTGGTGTATCGTATACGTGTGACAAATACC
>JBBPTO010000871.1:0-21221 GCA_038094155.1 Pulveroboletus cf. aberrans | reverse complement strand
GGATAAACGAGCTGAAGGACCGTGGGAGGGGTAGTGGCATTGGGCGAGGAGGAAAGCGGACTTTGGATGAATTTAGCGGTGGGAGCTATGGCATGGGATGGGACTTGGCTAACGATCTGAAGGTTCCGTTGGCCGCTCGGAAAGTAGGTGATGTTGAATGCAGAAAGGTCTGTCATTTGTGGCGGCGGAGTCCACAGGGTACTATTCCCCCAGGAAGGAGAAGGTATGGTTGTTGCGGGTGTGGTTGCCGTCGCGACCACAGTAACGACGGGGGTTGAAGATGGTATTGCATCTGCGGTGGTCGTCACAAAAGTGGTAACTACTTGAGTTACAAAGAAGGTAGAAACCGGCTGTGAGGACGAGCAAGAGGATGGAAAAAAAGTTGGGACAAGGGATGGAAGCGAAGTAACCTGGACTTTGCTCGATGGACCATCAGACAAAGTTGCATTGATGGTGGTCGTCATGAATACAGTCGTAATTTCAGTTACAACGAAGGTGGGATATGGTTGTGGGATTGGAGATGAAGAGAGTGGAAAAGGGGTTGGAGCGAGGGATGGAGGAAAGGAGACCGGGACAGTCTTCGATGGACCGTCAGACTGAGGAAGTTGTGAAGACGTGGAGTTAGTCAGATTTGAGAGCAGAGTTGAAGCAACAGAGAGAAGGGAAGTAACGGGAACGGTGCTCGTATTAAATTGCGAGGAAAGACTGATGACTGTAGCATTCTGCGTCGAGTTGAATGGAATCAGGGATTGGCTCGAGGCCGCTGGTGCTCCGGACACCTTCCAGGTGACCAGCGCCAGGAAACAAAAGAAGAACATCTTGGCGAGCTGTTCAAAAGGGTGAGAGGGGAAGTTCCAGCACCGAAGTCAGGTCATGTGGCATCGCAATCCAGACTGATTACCATCGTATTGAAACCATTGTCCCGGAACGGACGGGGACGCAGCCGGAACAAGATTAACAAAGATCATTACAACCACCGAGTTCCTCGTGCTCTTGGAGGGAGAAAATGACCTAGAATTTTCATAGACCGTGATACCCGAATGCTTACATGTGTGGAGGAACGAGTTGCCGGCTTGACTCGAGCCCCAAAAGTTTGGTGAAATGGGCATGGTGCACTCTCGTTTGCTCAGGACCTACGATGGGTGAGGGGGAACCCGGGTAACCCGTGGTGGACGACCCGCGGGTCAAGCAATGGGTGGGTCATGCCCAAAGCTGAGACGTTCCTTGGCTCTGTGGGTACGGGTACCCAAGGAGGCTGAACCCGGGTCGGGTACGGGGGCAAAAATTGTCTGACCCGGGTATACCCGCGGGTTACCCGGGCTAGGAGTGGGCACTTCGGATGCTTGAATAACCTCGTCCGTGATGATCCATCGAAACCACTGATCATAATGCGGCATTCTCGTTTAGTTCGCTACATAATCATGTTGCGCTTCGATTTTATGTTGCAAGCTTCGTGAAGGATCCTGACTATGACCTCGAAGAGTATGAACTCACAAGCAAGCAATGGAAGCTTGCAATACATCTCATGTGTTTGACATGCGAATAGATCTTTAAGCAGGTGTCGGACCTGTTCTCTCTCGCATAAGTTCCTTTAATGTAATTCCTATGCTGGAGGATATGGAGCATGAGCTCGAGGGCGCAAGAAATGGTGCAGACCTGCCCAACGTCATCCGGGTCGTTGCTCATGCAGCACTACTAATGATTGTGAAGTATTATGCGCTTACTGATGACTGTGAAGTCTACCGAATTGCAATAGGTATGTTCTAGAGTTCTCACTGAGTATTATGGATCACTAATGCTATCAAGTAGTAACGTGCCCAAACAAGAAGTTGAAATTCTTCGACAAAAACCCTGACTGGCGTGCAGACGATGTAATGGAAGTCAGATGGCTGGTCGAGGAACGTTGGAGAAAATCATATGCAACTCAGAGCGCCTCGACGAATGTTCAGCCACCGTGCAAACATCCAGTATCATTCCAGTAGGTCAACCACCTACAACACGGAATCAGCTCACAGTCCTTCAAAGCAAAGCTTGCAATTGGATCGTGGTCTCGTACCCCGTTGCTACCTCCAAATCTTCCCGAAGAAACAATCAGAACTCATTTGAAGGGTGCCACTCCAAGTCAGGCTGTTAGTAGTGGCAAGGGAAAGGGAAGAGAGGTCGAAGCGGAGCCGATGTTGTGGTTATTCAATAGTCATGTCTTCCGTAGTCTCCGTTTAGTATGGTGCCCACTGGTCGACCCACACCTGGGTTTGACCCGTACCCACCACTGGTTAACCTGGGTCGAGTATGGTCACCAGAGATATGCATCCTAGACCCACGTGGTCATACCCGGGTACTACCCGGGTTTGCTCTAGCGATGTGTCTAGCATCGACTGCCAGCTGTTCGGAACGAACCGTCCAAGTTAGTTGGGGTCAGGTTATTGTGCTGGGGGTAAGATGATTAGATAATCAAAATAGACCCTCTTCCGAGTCACTTCATCAAGCATTCACCTCGCCGCACGACCACGACCACGACTACGACCACAACACCTCTCACGCTTATGCATTCATAGCCATACCAAGGGCCATGATCTCGAGCATATTCCCCACGACACTCTGCTTTTTACTCGCTTCGTTGCTTTGGCAAGAGGACCCACCACCCAGCTCGCCTCGGCTGTCATTTCACCTCCGACACCAACACGCAGTCACGAACACGTCGCGCGTCATCTTCTCCGACGTCGGTCCATCCCAGCTCTTATCGCATTCACTAAGCACGCCTGTAGACCCATATACCTATGATGTAGATGTGTCTCGTCTTCTCACACATCGACCTTCTTCCCACGCTGCCTTTCATGAGGCTCGCCTTCGTTCAATACGCCATGCGCAGAACGACGGTGCTTTATGGTACCAAGAAGAGGTGCCTGGCCCAGATGTTAGTGATCGAGAAACGCTGCTCTCACTTGCGAAAATGTCATTCAATGCCTACAACGCTGGCCCCGATGCAAGTTGGTACAACGTCGAGGGGTTTAATACGGCAAGTCAAATTTTGCTGTCTTTGTTCCAAAAAAGAACCCTCATTGTTCCTGCAGACAATCCCCGTAGGATGGCAGCCTACCGATGATGGCCTTCGCGGTCATGTATTCGTTTCAGAAGACAATTCCACAGTCATCCTTTCTCTGAAGGGCACTTCAGCTGGGTGGATAACTGGTGGTGGAGGCCCCACGGTACGCAAGGACAAGCTTAACGATAACATGCTCTTCTCCTGTTGTTGTGCTCGGGTGGGCCCGACGTGGAGCACTGTTTGCGGGTGCTATAAGGGCACAGGAAAGTGCAGCCAAGAGTGTGTAGAGAGTGCACTCCAAGACGACGATTTATATTATACGGTCGGAGTTGTAAGCAACTTTTCACTTCGATCCAACTCATTGACTCTGACTCCCGTCAGAACTTGTACAATAATCTCACATATATGTACCCCAATTCTTACATCTGGATAATTGGTATGCATCTATTCTTCTGCCTGTCGTTTAATACTTCCAACATAACGAATATTCGTGTGAATTTATAGGCCATTCACTGGGGGGCTCCGTCTCATCCCTCATTGGATCTACTTTCGGTGCACCAGTAGTGGCATTCGAAGCGCCAGCCGAGAAACTGGCAGCCATTCGATTGCATCTTCCTTCCCCCGTGTGTTTAGATCCCACGTTTCCCCGGTTGACCAGCGCTGACATTTTGAAAAGCCATCAACTCAACATATCATCCATGTAATGCATACAGCGGACCCGATAGCAATGGGCGTATGTAATGGCATTACATCTACCTGTGCAGTGGGTGGATACGCTATGGAAACAAAGTAAGGAACTTTATATCTTATAAATTTTAGTGAGACAGATCATCTGTGTGAGTTTTCAGGTGTCACCTCGGAAAGGTCGTATTGTATGACACAGTCACCAAACTCAAATGGGGGGTAGATGTTAGAACCCACTCAATACGAGAGGTCATCGAGCGTTTGCTCTCTCAAGATCTTGAATGGGCTGATGAACCCCCGTTGGGCGACGATGGCAGGAATGTTTTAGTGATGGGCTGGCCGTGGTGGGGCGGCGGAGATAAGGACAAGGACAAGGATACCCAGAAAGTGAAACTTCCTGTGCCTGTAGCAAAGGAAGAGGAAGATTGCGTGGTACGTTTTTTTTTGTCTACATGGACGGGGATCGTACTTAAAGCGACGGCAGGATTGCTTCAATTGGGAGTACGGTGAGTGGGAAGAGTAGTCCGAAGATAAATCGTCCGAAGCACACTGTTTGCGGCCCGCGGACCATTAATATACGGTGATACTGGGGTGATGTCTGCTGCGAACCTCCGACCATGATCCGACCGCTTTATGCATCTGATTGTTGGCAGACTGCTCGGCGTGCGAACATATGTCACTTCCTTTGCAAGTCTCCTGGGTCTGAATGCTTAGCGTTCCATCCAGGTAATGCCCTTTAGTATGGTTGCTATGTGATCAATCGGGAAGGGATCGTTTGCGGTGCTCCGATGCCGTCTTTTTGAACGTATTTGCGCTTCAGAGACTCCCAACATGCGTGGCGATGTGAAGATGTCGGTCATAGCGGGTTAACATTTGAACACAACCACGAAAGTGGAAGTTGGGAGTTGATCTATCCTATGGCCGACAAGGACATAAAGTGGGTGAACAAGGGTATTCTGAGGACCTCGACTGACAGGCTCGAGTCTGGCAGATAGATCGACATCGTCGAAAGTTCGCTTGTCTTTGCCTGGGGTCGAGCCAACGTCGGTGTTGGTTGCCTCTTAAGTTCTAGCTATGCAGAGAAGAAGGCCCGGGAAGTGATGCCCGAGAATCGGAGTAGTCCGGGAGATCGATTCAAACGGTGTTTCATAACCCAAGTGATCCGTCGTCGATCCACGAAGTGGGTCCGTGTCTCCGCACCGAGTTCGTTCACGTTCATGTTCAACCTAGTACCCATCCTGCTCCTATGGAACAATCCTTGCCATAGCACCCGTCCCAGAGTGAACGAGAATGCAAACCCCTGTGAGATTGTTTTGTTCATTCCGATTGCATTCTGACATGTTTTCCCCTTGTCTAATATCTCTGTGTTACTTCCAGGGCTGCGCATACCCTTTCCCTCATCTGTTCGACGCGTTTGCAATGTGACCAACAAGTATATCTTAACTACCCATACAAACACATTCACCCGGATAACCCATTCTCACATGACACACCGTAACACCACAATCCCCTACTCAAACCAATAAGGGAAGAAAGAATTCACATCAAGAGCCGCGGCGACGAGTCGGGCACCGTCGCGCCATCTGCCCGTTTTTTGCAAGCCAAGATCGACGTGAGAACATCCAAGCTTGATTAGTCCATTCTATCCGAAGAAGGGGGACGATCAACGTTGCTTGTTTATTCGAAAAAAGTCCAACCCACATAGGCATTATCAATGCACCAGACTGGGTGCCATGCGCAGACAGCACTATTTCCCGTGATAGGGGTACAACCAAGCCCGACGAGACCGTTATCTTTGGGAACTGTGATCCCGAGGAGTCCCCTGAGCTGAGTGATTGTCGCGTCGGTCGTCTGCAGCGCAAACAATCTTTAGTAAGAAAATGTGCAGATCGGAAAAATCTCACGGTGTAGGTATTAGTACAACATTGGATGGATCCTGCGTAGCATTGGAAGTCATGGAGGTCGTCCCTGATGGGTGCTGCAGCGGTGAGTGTAACGAGAGCAACAGCGAAGATGTGGGCGGAAAGTCGAAAGAGCATCCCTCCGGCGATGGAGCGGTGAGGTGAACCACTCGCAGGGGTAGCATACCAAGTACAGCAACGCTTCTATACTGTGGGGATAGCATTCTCTGACCTCTCTTGCGCCGCATCAACTTCTTGCACACAGCCGTTTTCGGCCAGTAGCCTTGCCATTGGGCGAATCTGGATGTCCTTCCATCACGGCATGCCGTAAACTGTGATTGCCTCACGGACGAAACACGTGTGAATAGCCTAGCACCTACGTAAGAGTACTACATAGGTGGTTTCCTGGCGAGACCCCTCCTCGGATTCTTGATTTTACAGACGCTGTTCGACGACAATGCTTGGCATGTTCCATACGGTTCCTTGTTGAGGCACATCTGTCATTCTGCCATCGATTAAAACCACGACCTTACGGAAAAGGTTATCCAAATTCTGACAGCCTGAGGAAGTCACTCACATCCGGGCCTTCCGCTTGGCATAGGGCCAACGAAGCCGATATGTTGAATCAGCAAGTGCAGAAGCCAGTGACAGGGGTTACGAATTTATCGATATAACAATTATAGTCAGCACACGAGGCAGCTGTGGACGTGCACCTAAGCCGTCACAAGCACACCCAACGTGGCCTTGAGCTTCAAGCTTCAAGCCACGTTATGTACCTCCTTGGGATTGTCGATCGTTTCCGGTGAGCAGTGCCTTGCGTGCGACAATCACGTACATAAAAAAATAATTTCGGTGGGGTTGAAAGTTGTTTCAGACCAGTTACTATGCTTGTCCAAGGACCCTTTTGAGTCGCTGTCATCCAATCACACAGGTCTCGGATAGCCTGCGAAGAAATTGACAAGTTACGTGGTCTGCTGAAGAATATGAGGTGCCAAGTTGCGTCTTGCGAAAATGGCACGTGAATGGACACCAGTTTACCTGCAGCACACGCTCAGGCTAGGACGGAGGGGGGAACTGTCGCAAATTTGGCTTACTACATAAAATAATACTGCGAGTGTATCTCCAGACTGCTGGAGTTTGTTCGGCGTTCCAGATGCGAAGTCTCATGTTCATTTTGGAGTTGCGGCGGCGCAAGGGACTCGGTCATAGTAGCAGAGTAGTCTTGGCGCTGCCCGTTTAAGTCTGCTTTGGCCGCATCACCCTACATGTCAAGGGCCCGCCAGCCTGAGAATGAGACTGATCAGATTGAATCCAATATCCTGGACATGACGTAATGGACAGGATTCCGAGACGTGTCTTTATGAGCTCGGCATGCTGCTGCCTTTCGATGACGTTGGCTCGGATCAGCAAAGACGCATTGAGTACGGGCCGCTAGGATCGGAAGAATCAGATCATATTTTGCTTCCCCAGGGACTCCGGAAATGCCTGAAACGATTGATACTGATATTGATCTTTATAGTTAAGTCGATTCCAGTTTCCACTTTGGACTCGGAGGATTAACAATCTGATTGTCAGGTTCACTCGTGGCCTGACCCGTAGGCCTCTATACTGCACGTTGGACGCTAGAATAGACAACGACTAAATGCATGCGCACACCGACAGCGGGAAGAATAGACAAACGAAAGGTTGGGAAAGAGAAAGGAGCGGTGCACGATGGAACCGAAAACATAAGCTGAGTAGCATGACATAATCCATGACAATTGGTACTGACTCGGATTCAACACTGGGTCGAGTTGGTGGTAAATGAATGTAGGTGAGATGTACGTCATGGTTGAACTGCACAGCACCGAAACTTAAACTTCCTGCGAAGCCGAACCACCTTAGTTGTGTTTTAAGCTCTTCGTCGAGAATGGGTTGGGACAATTACCACCGCAACTTGGCGGTTGTTTGGCAAATCGCCGGCTCCCAGGGCCTTGCGCGAAACCCGGACATTTGACACTTTTCGTCGACGTACACAGATAGTGTCAAACGGGTGTCAAATTTTACTGCGGTCAGTTCCCTTCTCCTAAGAGTCTTGCATGCGTTCCACTATACGACGAAAGGAGGAGAAAAGAACAGGCAGAAATTTCTATTTCTATTGATCTAAAGATTGATAGGAGAGCATCCGAGGACGATCAAGCCTCTGGGTAGAGAGGAGGGGAAAGAAAAAAAAAATCACCGCGTCGTAAGCACGCGGTGCTGAATGATCACGATGGACTGGCTTGTGATAAACTCACGTAGCTGTTTCCAGTGCAATATACGGGTTCTTGTGTGCATGATGAGCTGCTGAGTACGCCAACGATGGAGTCACAGTTCAGGCCGACGAGTGCCGTAACGTCGCCGACAACGACGCCAAGCAGCCCAGCGAGTAAAGTGACGGACAAGTCGCTAGCCTGTGAATAATTGGATGGTTGAATGGCAGATAGAAAGGGAGCCCTCACAGAAAGGGCCTGGTTGCAGCAGTAGGCGGACCCAGTGTTGCACTAAGAGCCGCCCCCGCGGCTTTGAGGGCGCCTGGCATAGTAGTGGTTACTGCAGCGAGAGCAGTAATGGGGAGGAGAGTGAAGGAACGGCCGAACATCGCTGAGAGAATCTGATTAGTCTTGACTCGATTGAAGGGTTGTTTGCTGGAGACCACGAGGGAAACTTCCTCCCCTTTTATACAGGAGAAGGAACCGCCTGTGGCTTGTTGTCTGGGTGAAAAATAGTGCCATGAGGTCAGGCGAGCCCACTTTCGGGACGAAAGGAAACAAGAAGGGCGATGTCAGTTGGTTCACGAATCCAGGACACGGAACGAGTCTCCCACGGGTGGCACCAAGATCGTAATCACCATCGGACAGCTTTAGGAGATGTATTCCAACATAAAGGTTCACATAAAAATGACCATCAATCTCATTCGCATGATGGTCATTTTTGTAACCGATAGCCTCACGAATAGTGACGTGAGCATAAAATCAACAAGCTGTGTACATACATACAACTTGAAATGGGCACACGCATAGAGCAATGACTCGTCACCACTGGCAGGAGATCGGTGTACTTTCCGACGAACCAATGGTAAATGTAGAACTCACAAACCTTTGAACAATCGAATCCTCGTTTCATTTTCTCCCAACTAATAGCGCCGATTGGAACGATGCCACGAGGCAAGCCCCTAGTGACACCGAGCTCGAGTGGACTTGAAAACAGCCGTAGTAGGTACTTGGGACGTATTTAACGCTGAGACTCGGTCAAGCTGTGCACAAAGATATGCAGGCGAGATTATGATTTTAGAATAAGTGCTAGAATGGTTGGTTAGGTCATCGCTAGCGTCAGTGATGCCACGAGTTCTGTTCTAGTTGTGATTTAAATTGGATCTAAACTTTGTCCATAGTTGTTAGCAAGAGGACATGACATACGCACCACGCGGAACGGAAGCCTCAGCGTCTGCCTTGCATACTGCCAGTGTAATGCTTCGCGAATGTCGAATTTCAAGAGGAAGTTATTTCCATGCAAGGAAGTAACTTGAGAGGAAGAGCCAATGATTTCATTGATTCACTTTCACTGTCGTTAATCGTTAACAAGCCCACCCAGGTGACATTTATCCAGCAGTATGAGGCCGCCAGGCTTACCATCGACACCCCCTCGTATGATTTCATCATGCAAAGAATCATTCCCAAAAGTGACACTTCATGCCTCCCAATCACCGATCACATCCCCTAAAATGCCTGCAACACCGTGTTCGTCCAAACAAAGCATCTCGCAAGACAAGTTGTTCCACATGCTATACGAAGCTACGAACCAGTGTATACAGGTCATGGTAGGATGACCGGCGCTGATTAGGAGATTACTGCGTTCTAGTCGCACTGTCACGCGGCACATTGCATATTTAGGGACCTGCCAATGGAAGTTTCTAGCTGGCTCAAACGAGATGAGGGTGGCACCAACCGGGCACAAATTTCCGACGGAACCCTGCGGGCCAGGAGGTCTAGAAGCTGAGTGACCAGCCACATGATCGCCTACCAGTGTGCCAGCGCTCATTACGAAATTGTTCTCACGACAACGCATCTGCTTGGGTTGTTCGATGGTTCTGCGCTCAGCGAGGGAGATGATTGGGGAGTGATCGAGACATATGGGACTCAGCTCAATGGTTGTCGATACCCATAACAGTTTGTCGAATGCAAGTATTGCCAGTCTCCAACTTCCTGAGCGGGCCGATCGGAGTTTATTGATGACCCCGGCAGCAAGTGTGCTATGAGATGAAGAGAATGCCCATGAGCAACATAAGACCCTTCCCTTGTAACATGGGCTAAGTCGTCATCAGGGAGGTAGCGAAATGCACAGAGCAGTGCTGGGGGTATCGTTGATAAATATGTACTATTATTGATTTACCTTTTCTTGTGAATGTCGACAGCCATCACGAAGCGTAAGCACCGAATGCTCAGTAGAAGACTTTCTGTTCTTTAGGATGTCAACTGTTGCATCATCTTTCCTCTGACCCTGCTATGCTGAGCGAGTTTGATCTGGTAAGTGTTGATGCTGTGATACGGTAAAACTTTTTCATCAGCTCTTTTGCGCGGTTCTGCAGCCAGGATTGTTTGGCACCATAGTAAAAGAAGTAAGTTTCCGACTGGAATATTTGAATGGGCAGCCATCGATTCAGGGATCTAATATGGTCAACGGTCAAGTCACTTGGCCCTCGCATTTGATTATCAAGGTCATTTCCGTGAGTAAGTGAACACCCACATTATGATAATGAGTGGTCAGACGCATAATTGTTTCCGCCTGCAGGCGAGGGTGACAAGGGACAGAGGTTTCCACAAAACTCTCAGTACAGCAGCAATCACGCGCTGCAAGGTCGTTGACATGAGTACACACTATCACATAGTGGAACAGTGGGGATGTGTTCCAGGCTGTGATATGCATCTCACTGGTCTCATATTGAGCTGTCAGGTGAGCACTGACTCAGTCATTTGCGCCTGTTCTGCAAAAATAGCACCACTCCACCTGTCAATAGATATGAACTTGAAAATGATGACGAAAGGGGTCTGCCCGCCGACCAAGGACAAGCCAGTCAAACGCCTCTCTACCTACACATTCTGTTCCACAGCCTTCCTCATTCTATTGGCTCTGAATATTGACACCGAAATATTGATACGCCATACTGTGGTGATGAATGTGGTCAGTGAATAATTGGAATGAGGTACCGAAGAAAATAGCAGGTAAGGTAACGTGCGTCGAAGGCAAGCACGATCTTGGTCTTGCAAGGACGTAGTCAGGAGCGCACAACAGCAGCAACAGACGAAAGGCTACGGGGCGAGTTCAGACCTGAGCAAATAGGAACCGTGTTTAGTACGGCGCACCTGAGCTTTGCATCAACCGGAGTCCATAGTATGGCCTCTGGCGGTGACTCCAAAGTTTAATCACAGTCGAGGAACAGTATTGGAGCAGTGGAGCAGTGGTTGGTGGATATGAAAAAGTGGGAGGCAAAGCGGAACAGAATCTGGGTGCGGTGATGGCGCGGAACAAAGTTGGAAGTTGCATGCCAATGGTACCTTCTATAACATTCTGGCCACGGTATATTATGCATTTTGTGCTTGAGAAATGGG
The DNA here is from genome assembly GCA_038094155.1 of Pulveroboletus cf. aberrans. Lineage (NCBI taxonomy): Eukaryota > Fungi > Basidiomycota > Agaricomycetes > Boletales > Boletaceae > Pulveroboletus > Pulveroboletus cf. aberrans. The sequence goes on along the minus strand of JBBPTO010000871.1, from coordinate 9,966 downwards.
TTAAACATAACGCAACCTGCCATACTCGGAGCCACACAGCATCCATTCGATCAGGAGTCAGTGATGTTCTCAACTTCCGGGAAGGTTGATTTGTGTGATTTCGTGGGGGGACTCGGATTGTGGGAAAATCCAAACGATATCTTTCGCGCTGACTCAGGGATGCGAGTCTTCAAGTAGCCATCCATGCACATTGATAGAGTAAGGAACAAATTCATCTTCATAGGGTCTTGCTCGTTCAAAGGAGACAACCAATGCTATTCATTTTTCACCCTGATCTAACTCGATGTGCATGCGGAAACAGTTGCGGCACTACCCTCTGTCACATGTCGCACCTCCGGGGCGTCAATTTTGATTGCACTGTGTCCGGTACCACCAACACCAGGCTTGGATTTATCGGAGGGCGGCTAATCAGTCCGTTCTATGAAGAGTCCTATTGGTGCTGCCTGCCTCCTCCAATCGGACGCTCGAAAGGCCAATTCACGAAGCTCAACAGACGGGCTGCTGGACACATGTGGTATCAGTACCCAGGAGGGCTGGGGTACAGCCGGGGCCGATGAGACCCTCGATGGTGGGGAGCGCAACTTCGAGGAGGGCAGCAAGGCGAGTGACGCCTCACCAGTCTCCTGAAGCAAGGTCCGTGGTTAACGCAAAGTGCAAAGGCACGGGGAGCGGGAAAATCTATTGTAGGCGTTGTTGCATTGAGAGCCATCACGAGAGCGCCACATGCACCAGCAACGGCCGCGACGAGGAGGAGGGCAGAGAAGCGGATGTAGGCCTTTTGTGGATGGGTTGGTTGAATGTTCGAGACAATGATCACGACATTCATTCCTCTATAGCAACGCAGACCTTTTGCGGACTGGCCTTCTTCCGCATACATTCATCTAGCCAAAATATTAATGACTCAGACTCTGAATGCGAAGAGGTCGGAGGTACCTCAAGACATAAAATTGTCGATAATTATGAATTCCTACTGGCTAGCCTACAATATCGTTAGCCATCATTCGAATTGGCCCTCGGACAGACCGAACGCAACTCGGCAGTATAATACCCGCAGGTTTAGGGGGAAAGAAGACGGAATGAATTCTCCTGTAGGAGGAATCACAGACATATCAGTGTCTGGGCACTTTGAAACCACAATGCAATGTACATGGAACTCTTGACGTGCAGGGGGGTGACCAATGGTGTTGACTCAACGGGATATAGATACAGACTATGAAATGGAGAATCAACTCGTACTGTGGTCTCAACTGGATAGATGATCATGAAACAGCAGTTTCAAGAGTCTAGTTCCGTAAGCTGATCAGCGATCATTCGTGCACACTTATAAGAAGTTCGACAATTCATTTCGGGTAAGCTGGCTCACTGGAATGCGGGAATGCTCGATGGAAATAAGGGCCCCGAGGGGTTTCTCAGACATCAGGGTCACTGAACTGACATCCTTCAGTGTGACATGCATTGACATAAAACACCGATGAACTTATTTTATTGTCTATGACCCTGGCGAAGAATTCGAAGTCCATGTTTGTTTGTTTTCAAAGTCGGAAAACAAGCCTTCAATGAAACGAAGCGTCGGGAACAACGGATAGCCTATGCTTGACACCATGTATCAACCAGAAACGCGGGTTTCAAGTGCGTACGTACCCTGACACGCTCCTGATGGGATAATTTGTGGATATCTATCTTGTCCCCAGTAAGGAGAAATCTTTCTCCCTGCCAAGGAGATGTGGTCCACCAACTTTTACTTTCACTTTTTGGAGGCCAGCCTTCCATAGTAGATCGAATGATAGCTCTTTGCAGGATTGCAAGTGGTGAACCTATGCTCGAATCAAGGCACCACTTGTTCAAATTCTTGATTCTCTCCAAGCCGTTGGAACGCGGACAGTGTGAGCGTTCAGATTCCTGATTTATTTAACACGACACAGAATGCTAGCTGGACGATGAGCTTCGGAAAGGAAGAGCTTCTTGCTGTCATCTTGTCAAACATGCTTTGACCATTGAACCACCAGCGCCACCCAACTTGAGAGGGAATGGGATTACGGCACTGCTGGCACAGTAGCCTATGACGGTTGACCATTCGGGCTTCGACTGAACTTGATGCCAGTGTCTGGCAGTTTGACCACCGGTGCTCACACATGGTAAACCAGATCCAGGCGGCGAGATAGCGACAAAGACCTGGTTTAGGCTGTAAGATGTGATCGAGGTGAGCCGCGAAGCGCGGCGGGCTACCCGCGAAAGTGGACGATCGAGCGCCCACGTGAGCGAGTAGTCTTTCGATCCCTTGTTTATAACACTTGGCTGGTGGCCCGTTTAGCATCGCACGACGAAAACTTGCCAACGCGCTGGAAGCACCTCTCCAACCCCCACGCAAAAACTTGACGATTCGATATCTCGTTCGATCAACATACATACACCAATCACGTTATCCCACACTTGTACTCGTTCTGAACTCCCTACGGTACAACACAACTGACGCTCGAACGAGAAGTTTCCACTTCAACTAGAGAGTGATGGGAGAGCAACCGACGACAATCAAGCCGCTCTGTACGGAGGTCATCGCACCCAGTGCAAATAGACGAGCGAGAAGCATAACAGTCGACTCACGTAGTCGTTTCCAGTGCAACACACGGGATCCTCAGTGCACGATGTGCTGCTGAGCACGCCGACGATAGGGTTGCAGGTCAAGCCGACGAGCGCCGTGACATCATTGATGACGACCCCAAGCGAGCTGGCGAACGCTGTGACAGATGGGTCGGTGGCCTATGAAAGAAATACATGAACCGTCTGTATACGAGGGAAAGGGGAGATGAAATCTAACAGATAGGGCCTGGTTGCAGCAATAGGGGGATCCTGTGTTACACTGAGAGGTGTCGGCGCTGCGAGCCTTGGCGACTCCCGGCATGGCGGTTGCCACCGCAGCGAGAGCAGCGACGGGGAGCAGTACGAAAAAACGGTTGGTCATAGCTGATAGACTGGTAGGACTGGATGGAAGAGCCGTTTGCTGAAGAGCTGCAGGGACAGTTACCCGACTTTTATACGTTCAGGTTAAAGCCTCTGCCATATGGCATGCTATCTGGGGAAACAATGTTGTCGTCAAGCCAGGCGCGAACCCTGTCTGAATGATAGGAAAACACAACGGGACGAGTCAGGTGGTTCGTGGATCTTGAACTTACGGTGACGGCCTCTCACACTCACTGTCGTAACTTGTAATTACCGCCCCCAGGGCGATTAGTTGCAATACGAAGGAACATGCCATCTTCCCTGGTGCAACACATCGTTGAGCAATCCAATGAAAGCAACATGAACATGGGAACAATGTGTTTGTACGTACAAGCCAGTGTTGGCGCAAAAGTCGCGGTCGCTGTGGAAATGGTACCGACCTCGTTCAAGTTCCAGGGTCAGCAGAGCGTAACACCACCCTCAGCGGAGGAGATGAATAGGGCCGCGTCCCACCATTGTTGCTTTGGAAGCGCCATCGTCTGGAGAAGTCACTCTACCAGCTGCCATGACAGCGACAAAGTGTTATCCTCACTCGTGCAAGACTTAAGTTTTCTGAACAGCTTTGATCTGACGCATCCCCGTACAACGTTCCGGTATGAACGTCAACTTCAGACGCGTGATGGAGCTGTGAACAGCTTCCTTGTCGAGGTGGCTATTACATTCAATCATTAGACTCTTCCCACCGCCAGTCGGCAGAAACGGATGCTATTGGGAAGAAAATGTCTGGCGCACGCTCGTTCCCCTCAAGGAAGATGACGAAATGTTAAACAACCAGAGGACGGCGACTTCTCCAAAAGGCTTGTACAACGCGCGGGAAACATCATGTCAAACTGGAAGGCGATCAATCCCATCAGCTTTGTTCAGAGAATCAGCTCCACCTGTCAACAGATATGAAGGGGGTAATGAAGGGAGTCTTCAGGTCAGTCGAGGGCGCAAGGAGGAGCCAGGTTACGAAATTCCTTTTATTGATACGACACGACCCATAATAAGGAATTCCCTTGCACGACTTGAGCGTTGGCACTGAAGTGGATCGAAAAGCGGCCATTTGTCAGGTAGATGGTAATGATGGTCTATAAGAGCCAAGTCAGAAAGGGAGAACACCATTCAAGGTACGTCGTGTCTGCGTGACAATCGGCAGAACATGCTCATAATGTGTCCCCTTGAAGAACAGACGGCACGCGTTGCGGGAAGTCAGGCGCCCAAAGTGAAACAGACCCACGGACGCCGTGTTTACAGCACGGGGGTTGTTTCACTCCTGAGCCCTGAGACCTGTTATGGCCTATAGTTTAATAGCGGTGGTGCATGCAGAGACGCTTCTCCGTGATGGATGACACTGTAAACTGTTTTTTGGGGTGAGTTTGCGATGTGTGATAATCGGAGTGAGAGTGGGGCGGTGTGGGGCGGGAAAATTTGGTTTGGCGTTCGAAATATGAGTTGAATACTCGCCCTGATGTGTCTGATCCCCAACACTCCCAGGCCGTTCACTCAGGGGAGAGGTTGGTGCACTACGAGGTTGCGACTATCGTACTGGAAAATAAAAGGACGAGTGAGACTTGACGACGCACTGGCAATTCTCAAGACGAGAGGGGGACGGTTGAGAGTCCGACTGGCAGGAGCCGAGAGTGTGTAGAGCCGCAGTGGCGCCTACAGATTCCAGAAAGACGAAAGATGGTATACCACATGACCAAGTCCCTGCGGGAATGCTGCGCCACCTACGACGAACAAAGATCTTATTCGGTAGGCTCTTCGTGTTGCCAGCGGATCGAATGATGGATTCGCGCACCGTTGATGTTTCATGCCGTGGTGTGGCGGGCCGTGCTGAACCGTACGGAACAGGTCTAGGTCCAGGTCCTCGGACATCAAGCTATCGAGGCAACTGGGACGGAAGGGTGAAGGAAAATGAGCTACTATAGAGTTGTCGAAGATCGAGGTATCAGCGAAGTTGCGTTCGAAACTTGAATCCCACAGGCTTGAAGAAGATGAGTACCTATTTTTCGTCTCCTGTCGTTCTCGCGCAAGATTATATTTTCTCGGAGACGCCTATGCCGCCGGAGGTGAGCACGGTATCTCCAGTCAGCTTACGACTAGGTTTAAGCCTGATATTAACAATGACTCCGAGCCTGCAGGGTCGATTTCCCCTCCAATATCTACTCGAACACAATGGAGATGACAGACCAAATCCATTGATTCAATAAGCATTGCGATACAAGACACAAACTCAGAGACATGCCACCTGTCATCTACAGGACGCAACCTGAGACAATAACTTGGTCGGTCGTTCATCACTGCGATTCACTCATGGGAAGAGATCCCTGCGACACGGGCTCTTCTCTTGCATGCGCTCTGTTCTGTCGTAAGTTCCTCATCCCGTTGCAATCTGATTTCTTTAGGCACATTGAACAATGAAAGGCGATCTATGTATTCGATCGCATTCCCCCTACACCCTGACAACCTGAATACCCTGATCCAAAAATCTTTAAAATCAAAATGACGACCCGAACTGTGTCGCACATTCCCCGTTTACAAGCTAAGGTTGATGGGAGAGCACCCGACGTTGATCAATCCGTTCTATCAGGACCGTCAACATTGACGCCTCGAATCGAGCGTTCAAAGAGCGACTCACGAAGCTGTTGCCAGTGCAGCAGACTGGCTGTTGGTTGCACGTGGCACCGTTACCCAACAGGATGGGGGTGCAACCGAGCCCCACCAGACCCTCGACGGTAGGAAGAACGATTCCGAGGACTCCCGTGAGTGAGGTGACCGTCTCATCGTTCGACTACAGCCCGAGTCCGTTAGCGGTACCGAAGGTATGAGGAGCGCGAGTCTCACATTGCTGGTGCTGTCGCAGCATTGGATCGAGCCAGTGTTGCATTGAGAACCACTGCGGACTTCGAACATGCCGGGTGCAGCAGCAACGACCGCGACGAGAGCAGCGATGGGGAGGAAGGCGGAAGAGCGAATGTACATCTTTTTGGAGTGGGTGAGTTGAGTCGTTCGGTTAGCTGTTTTGGCTGATGGTGGTCTGTTCTATCACCTGTCCTTTTATACAGCGAGGACGGTCTCTTGCGGGCTCAGGATTCCGCTACACACCCCTTTTCTCTAGAAGACGTCGGCTATACTTGCCTATAGTACCACCGCGGACTCGGAGAGGCACCGAGGCCGCTCAGAATCACCGGGGCTCATCCGAATTGACCCTCGCACCGATGAGTGCGCATAGGAGACCTCGGCCCCGTTACTCCCGCAGGGGCTCATAAGACGGGACCGCAATGCATTGGACGCAACATACGCGAAATCCATAAGTAACGTGGTGTGGAACGGTCGCGAACACGACCTAACTGTTGCCCATTCTAGTAACTTACTGAATGGAATATTGACACGAGCAACGCGAAGCTGCATTCTACGTTCATGTTGGGGAACCTCGATATGGTCGTATAACCTCACCGGGGACATGCCTCCGTGTAATACGCTTCAGGATAGGTGAAACACACTGCAAGTGAGAACTTGAACCACAATGTGGCTTCTTTCCGAAGGCAGGTCACAAGCACAAACCCTCAGGAGGAAGGAATCCTATGTAAGTACATCATGTCTCGGCCGACGGATCACAGGATGCGTGTTTCAAGTTGATGTGCCATCATCCCACGTTCGTGAATCGCGATCCAGGAGATCCGTTGACGTGTCCGGACGTTCCAGACCATCGAGTGCAGTGAGCCAGCCGCAGGTTCCTACTTAGCCAAAGTACAATGCCAGGAATAACGTCCTTTTCGACGCCAATCTACCTATCATTACTCTTGAATTGCTGGAGAAACTCGTCAAACGCAACGTCGAGTGATATCGTTATTCTACTGTCTTGCAGAGGCATGTCACCTTCTGTGCACAGATGGCACAGACAACGTTTCAGTCATGATTTCAGTCTGAACGAGTAGCTACAACGCATCGCAATCCACAATCTGTGTCCTGTATCTTCCAGACTGTAGCACCCTCGTTCTTATCATCATTTTCCGATCTCACCATAGGACGTGGAATAACCCCATTACTTACCACCACGGTGATGCTTCCTTGTAGAGTGCTGAATTCCAGTTGCCGGAACTCCCAATTCCACAGCGCTGGTCATTTTCCTACCATTATCATCACGCGCTCGTCCGTCTCGTTCACCCGATCCATGTTTCCTTTGACTCTCCCGAACGACGCCCCCCTGAGTCTGCCTCCTTGCCAGCCAACAAATTTGAGTCCCAGTATGATAGGATATCAAATAACACACTGATCTACAGTCCTACAGGACGACGTTCTGTTTACACGTTCATGTTAGGTAGGCTCACACTATCCGTGACTTGGTGTGGACAGACGTATCGTTCGTTCGTTCATGGCTTGGGCAGAGGCGAGGCTCGCTGCTGCTCCGTGGCAGTCTAGCAGATTCGTGCATGGCGCGATCCTTGTCAGAGTCCGACGATTCCACGTCACGTTCGATTACAAGCATCAGTACAAACTGCTTTCCAGACGCCCCGAACGTATATCGAGCGATCGATCCCGAGGGCGACGTTTCCCGTTTTCGTTGAAGGACGATCCATGGTCGTGTCAGAAGTCGATGACGGAACAACCGAGGACCGTCGAATCGGTCTTTGGAGGGACGTCAGCGCGCGATGCCGAGGGAGACGACGGCGATCGAACCAAGTTGTCGCCACCGGGGCAACACAGGGTGACGTGTGGCCCGGCGCGCGACGAGGGGCTGAGCGTGCCCTAGACGGGAACGCAGCCCGAGTCGGCGAACACATTGGTGGTGCTCGTGTCTTTGGAGAGCAGGGTGATGTGTGGGTCGTTGAGCTGTTGAAGAGTATGGACATGTGAGTCATTGGAGAAGACGGGATCTCACGTAAAGGAGCAAACTGCAGCAGTAGGGCGTTCCTGCACGGTGAGGATTATGGAGGGTGCTTGACGCGGCGAGGGCAACGATGGGGAAGAGGGTCATGAGACGGGGGAACATGGATGTCGAGGTCGCGATGAACACATGTGCGTTCCGATCAAGGAAATACCTGAAACAGGGGTGGGAAAACAAACGCGTGATTCAGACGCGGTGCGCGCTACACCATAGTGCAAACCGACCATGCCACGCACCACGTACGTCTCCCAAATCCTTCACCGCGCCACCGCTCACCCACCCACAGCATCCGCGTCGAGTTCACCTCGGAACACGACCGGTTCCTCGCCAAGTTCCTCGCCAAGTACACTCCCAGCCAGGAGGGCCGGAAGGGCAACAAGCTCTACGAGACCTTGGTCGCCAACGTACGCCCCCTCTCGTGGCCTTTTCCCCCTCTTTTTTGACCATGTCGCGCGCAGAAGGACGGACTGTGGCCGTGGGCCAAGTATCACACGGCCCATTCCTGGCGCGAACGCTACGTCAAGAACACGAACCAGTTCGATCACGCCATCGATGATTATAAAAAAAAATACGACTGGGGTCAGAAAAAGAAAAAGAAACGCTCCGCAGAGCAGATGGCGTTCGAGACGCGAGGTTTGCGCGCGAAACGACTGAAGACGGACGAAGCGGAGGAGAGGGTTCCGAGCAGGCACGTCCGCCTTTCTTGTGGCGTGGCTTTCTGATGGCATTCTACTTCTATTAGTGAGACGCCCACGGAGCAGGGTGCAGCAGTGCCACAGGAAGAGGCGAACGCGTCGACGTCGACGGCGACACCAAAGAATACTCAAGAACCGCAGGAAGGGTCCCCGCCGCGTGAATCCACGACCAAAGTCGTCCGGTCACCCTCCCCGCCACCGGCCGAGCATCCCCGTGCGCCGGCATCACCACTGCACGAACCCGAGCACACGAACGACTTGAACACGACTGCGAATACAAGCACAGATGCGACCAAGGAACAATCCACCCTCGACCTCCCACTCCTCCAAACTCGCCGCGACACGCTCAAACTCGTGTCATCGTCCCCTGAAAGACGAGTAGCACAGTCACCACTGCCCTCCGTGACGGACACGCCGTCTGAATCTCGCGGCGAGCCTGGATCCGCGAAGCGTTTCAAGGAGCGACCACGAGCCCCGTCAGAAGATGTGTTTGCCTCGGAGCCGCCATCGCCTAGGGTGGACGCTGTGAACGTTGACGGTTCTCCGTCTGCGACCCGCACACGCGCCGAGGACACCTCCATGATCCTACCTGTCCATCCCCGCGCGCCGCCGCGCATCGTCAACTCGATACACGGTCAAGTTCTCGTCGATCGAAAGGGCCAGGTACCCCATGCGACACTTCGCGGGGCCGAGAACGGGGCTCGAGAAGAGGAAGAGGAAGAGGACAAGGACAAGGATAGCACGCGATGGCCGCCCGTTCGAGGTCGCGCCACCAAACGACCGCGTCCGAGCGAACCGGAGAGCGAACAAGTGGACGCAAACCGGAACGGCACTTCCCCGGTCACGCGCATCGTACGGCCCTCAACACCCGCACCCGCACCCACCTCCGCTCTAGGCTCGGCACAGGTCCTATCACCCGATCTGCCCTCCGATTCCGAAGTTCCGAAAGGACCCCCAGCGAGACCGTTCAAATTCCCGTTACCGCGGGCTTCGACACAGTCGCCTTTCCGACCCGAGTCGCGCTCACCCATGCAACCATCGCCACAAGCCCAACCCCGGATGCAGCGGCCCCCGCCGCCGACGAGAGCGGCGCGTCACCCCGCGTTGACGCGCGCTCGACGACAAGGTCAAGGACACGATCGAGGCGGGCGCAAGCGTCAAGGGGAACGAGAACGGGAACGGGAACGAGAGCTTGGACGGGGCGTACCCAGCATTGACCTTGTCGCGCTTTCACGCGCCTCCCTCTCTGCCCGGTCGCGATCGTCTACCGAGACACCTGGATCTGGGTCTGGGTCTGGGTCGGGTCCTCGTTCCTACGTCGCGCGCAGGCCCGGCAGGGCCCCGCGGTGGTCTCTCCCTGTGTATGCCCACTCGACGCCACGGGAGGAGGTGGTGTCGAGG
>JBBPTO010000870.1:0-21222 GCA_038094155.1 Pulveroboletus cf. aberrans | reverse complement strand
CACCCACTACTCTACGCCTCACACGGTCCAGATCCTAACGACCTTTCGCCCTCGTCGCAACCCAGTAAAATCGTCGATTAAAGATACTTATGCCGTCCCTTGTTACGAGGGGACCTCAAAAGCTAGTGGGAGCATCGGGCAACGCGGACCGGTCTTACCGAGCAATCATAGCCTTCAGAAGCACTTTGATAGTCCTCGTATTAACCACCTGCAGTTTCTCACGCGCGTAGATTCTGGTAGGAGGGATCCTGCGCCGATCAGTGGCGTCATCGTGGCCACTGTTTGGTTGCCTTTTAAGATGGCTTGGGTCTCCGTTCACACACCCACTTATTGTCCATCGAACTGAACGGACAGTAGCTGGTTATTTCTGGGATACACGCGCTCACGTATTTCTGCGTCGTCTTGTCCGTCGTTTTCAGGCTTCCTGATAATCTAACCAATGCCCATTCCCACTGGCGGGTCTGTCGTAATGAGCCACAAAAGTTCCCACATTGTCTGCGTCGAGACGTTCCAACGACACCCCAGATGGTGCAAGCACAGACGTTTCCGGTTCATAATTGTCCAGTACTCTGAAATCCACATCCAAATTGTTTATAACCATAGGTTTAAATGCCTCTGGGAGCATTGCCAGCGCTACTGGTGCCGCGCTTGGACTTGTTCCGGTGATGGCGGAGAGAAATACTGTCAAGATACACTGCCAACCTTCCATTGCCACAGCCCCGTTACATCACATGGCATGGACACATTTTGTATATCGTGTCCGCAAGCATCGAACAACCAAACTCCGGAGCGGTACGCTTCCTTGCCGACACACCCACTCGTCCCTGCAATGGGCTTTTCCGCTTCTAGGGTGAGTGTCACTACGATGCTGTCAAGATGATTCGAAAGCTGGCCTTCAACAGCCCAGGTCGCTTGACGACTTCTTCGCAGGCCATCTAAGACCTGTGGTTGGATGGCAGCAGCTCGCAAAGGTCCTTTGGCAAGCGCGCTTACCGAGGACCGTTCCAGACTGGTCTGAAACACCCTTCAAACCTACCCGGGAAGCAGCCTCCCAGAAGTCTTGCGACCAGTGGCGTCGCCATCAGCACGAAGTTGGATTGTTCCGGTTCTTGGCCTTGTCTGACCGTGGCGTCACCCCGCGCTGGATTGCACTCTACTCAACAAGTTCCTGGAATTGAACTATTCCAAGCCCTAGCTGCACCCCCACATATCATCCCGATTTTTTCGGGGATACAGTATGACGGCATTCCAAGGATGAGAGGGAGTGTTGTGAGACTAAAAGAAGGCACAAATTGCGATTGGTTGCTAATCCAAAGCAAGGATGAGCACCAGCTATCAAATTTCCCAATCTAGGAATCAGAGAATGTTTTTCAACTCAGTGTTCTGACTCCTTTTGCTATTTCGTTTGTGGTTTCGGCTCCGAATCCGACGTTTATGGTGGGAAGACGCAGGGCATTGCTCGCATGTATCGGTGCCATCTTGTTGCTGATCTCAGAGTGGATGGGTGGTACGTATGACATCTTACTACTTTGCAGGCCTTCATCCCGACTTCACACACAACCAGGATGGGGGACCTCATTCATCAGATTCTGGCTATACGGGTGTCAGTGATTTGGTATGACATGAAGTCAACCCCGCATGATTATTGTTGCACCATCCAGATCTAGGGCTGCTCGTATGAGCATACTGCTCTCGATAGTCCGCTTGGTCCATCCAGCGAAGTATATGCGTATTGTGACTGTTTCGCTGTCTTCTTCTCTTGACATTAACGGCGTTGCATCTATGGTAGTACACTCACGATCTGACCTGGATCAAAGCGAGTTTTACACGCGGTCCGCAGACTGGTTACCTTGTGTGGTACTCGTGTGCGAGTTATCCGGTGAGCATAGCGGCGTTCGTCAAGGCGTCAATTTGAGAGCGTCCTTAGCTGACTGCGCTTCTGATGCGACTCTTATCTGCTTCCCGGCGCGACTTCTCTGGAGTGTGAAGCTTCCAACGAAACAACGCAAGGTTAGTGTCATTGTGACGGTCGTGTCTGTGTTTCGTGCAGCGAGTCAGATGAACAATCTGCTCTCCCTCGTTGGAGTGGCTACTGACATTGGGGTATGACTCATCGGGGTTATCATCGAGTCCTGGAGTCACTGTTGCAATCTGCTTGTGGTTGCGGCTTTCATTTACCGCTTCGCTGGGAGGAAACTGATACCAAACGTGCCTCAGGGTGATGGTTATATGACACCCATCACGGCTAGGTTCAGTCCTACATTGACTACGGTTCATCGCAGTGATCCATACACGTCTGGGGGAAGTGGCGTCTTGACCTTGACGACCACAAAAATTTTCCCTCTTGAGACCGATGCAGTCCTTATGTACATGCCACTTCGGCCTTATTCATGTAGACCTGACCTACTGAGCTGACCGCGATGTAGCTTGGAAGATTGACTGACAAAGTTGGACAAGCAACTCCAATGGAACACCCACGTTATACTTCACTAAAATTCTTTAGTAGGTACGGATCGGATGGTTCTCATCGCGGTATTCACTTGTCTGTGCAGTCAATATGCATACTAGGAAACCTGATCAATAATGCTGATGTCCGTCACTTAGATTCTTTGATCTGCTAGGTCGGCGTGAGAGGAATCGATCTTACTGGGTCGTGAGCGAAGTAAGACCAACGGGCTTTCGGCCTTGTAGTATTTTCGCTTGGGGCCAGGCTTGGCATGTGTAGCACCCGCACCGGACAGGGAAGTACGAACACCCCCCCACGCGCAGGGCACATCAAATTTCTTTGGTTTATCAGCATGCATTCTAGGTATCAAAGCTATAAAACTGGGCCCATTCGGCTTGGCCAAAGTGCGACATCCTGGCCGCAGGGATCGGTGCCGTTTATCAAAATTTCCCACTCCACCCGCCAGAGCATACGAGGTTTTCTTATTCTTCCCTGACGTTCAATCTGGGAATTGCAGTGGCAACCAGTGTCCTGCAACTCATCTGTCGCTACTTCGTTTTTAGTCTCGGTTGAGATCGGACGCTTACCGTGGGAAGGTGCATGGGCAGTCACATACCTTACTATTGGACTCGTCCAACTCGTTCTAATTTCATACGTACACAAATAGACCAACCAGGCGTATAGTCAGAATCCGCCGACTGAAGCCACCTAAATAGGGATGACTTGGGCGGTATCGTATGTTGCACAGACGCTCACCATATCCGTTGTTGAACGTATCTGTCGATGGGGCCGTTTGCACGAGCGACCGCTCGCATTGTCTACTCAACTTACGGAGATGTACACCGTGTTTTCACCGCTTTCGCCATCTTTCTTTCTCGGCTGGCCCTGGTGCTAACGACGTCGAAACTATGGTCACGGTGGTACCTTCATCTGACCGAGATGAGTACGCACCTCGTTCGTTAGATGGAAAATTCAGGACGTGCTTAGCATATTTCGGACACGATCTTCACCCCTTCTGGGTTGCTTTGGAATATAAAGGCTCCGAAAACAAAACCAGCGAAGAATGATTTTTGCAAATAATTCTTTTCCAGTGCTGTCGTCACGGTAGTGTCTATATTTCGTGCAGTGTCAGCCGAGGGGCTCGCGTTCCCTCGTTGGAGTAGCTGTGGACGTCGGGGTATGACATCAAGGGAAGTATTTGAATCCTGGTCTTACGCGACATGCTAGGTGACTCTGTCCATTATCGTCTGCAATTTGCTCGTGATCGTGACCTCGACACTAGCCGTTTTGGTGAGCCCTCGGGCTACCTCGGGATCTCCACGAAGCGTTCACTTCGGATGTCGGTCCGTCGCTTCTCTGGTCTACCATTTTGCTCGGAAAGCTGGTGCCCCGTCAACAAACGTCCCAAGTGCCTGAAGACACCGTAAATGACGAATTTACAACGTCTGTCATGGTCAGGAACACTCTACCCCTGACCACAGTCGACTTCAATGACTTGTACCCCTCGTTTGGGAGCGACTCAACCCATTCTAACGCCGACGTGTTGTCATCACGCTCGGAAGCTTGCCTTGCTCACTTTTTTTTTTGTATCAGGGTGTTATTTCTCTGGGGACACCTCATTGAGAGAGTTGATCCGTGTACTTTCGATCGACTTCGGCTTCGCTATGTACAAATTCAATGGCTTAATGGATACACTTGCTGACCGAAACATGCCAATGCAAAACATACGGCCGGGTTAGCCTGTGGTCGTGAGGCACTTGTCGACAGCCTCCAAAAGCGCGGGGTTCTCGATTGCGGCCGCGACCCGTTCCTTGTCGTTGAGTTGCTTGTTTACTGGATCGGCGAAAACTCGGAATAGGTACTTATATCATCTATGCAAGAAAGCGCACCTGTCAGCTCGCTCTGATGTGAGCCAGGCTTCACCCGGATATCGATTTTAAACCTTGGTGGAAGACTACGCAATAGTCTCACACGGATACATAACCCTGAAGCGGTTTGTACTTGTCAGGGAAGGCAAAACATCTAATCATACCAATGATGGTCAACATGCCGCAGTGCGGCACCGTTGGAGTGAATTCGACGACAACGTGGTTTCCATCAACCTCGATTTGTTCAGCTGAGACAACCCGGAGTTCCTCCAAGGTGTTTGGATGTTCGGGATCAGTAATAGACCTTATCAGTTCTGAAGGACGTCAGGTACGTAGTTTCCCGTGATCAGTTGGGGACGGATTACCGAATATCTCGTCCTGGTCGATTGGCTCGACATCGCCGCTCTTGCTCGTGTCTTCGTCATCATCCGCGTCTACCCAGAGCGATTGGCCGGTTTCAAACTGTGACTTCCTCGCAGACTTCCTCGATACGTATATCGTTGGGTTTGCGTTAAATATTTGGGCATCCATGAGAGTCAGTACAAAGGGGAGAAATGCATGGCATCGGACATCTTCGCCGGCGCCAAGTCGGGTCCGAGGTTAGCCCATTGCGTTTGTCACAGGATCACGTGCTACAGACTATTTGTGACGCGACGGGGAATTCGCTTGTGCAAAACGCGTCAATTTGGCTGAACCCCTTGTTGGGAATTTGTATTTAGGGACCACAGAACGCTCAGACATGCCACCCAAGGTTTGTCGCAGTTCCCCCATGTTACGTGCCACGTTCGCGTTCATTGTTCATCACATAGCGTAAACGTGCGGAAGGTGAGACGACCGCCGGACGCTCGACGACGCGATCGACCAGGAAATCATCCAGAACGAGTGGGATTCGAATTCTTCAGGGTCATGTGTGACGAGAGGTTGACCCCTCCGCAGCTCGGGGCAAAAATGGGGTGGACGACCTAGCCGAGAAGGCGGGCAATTCGTGCGTGATCCTTTCTGCCTGCGTATTATGATGAGCGGAAGTTATTTACAACGACCGACTACTCAGGAACTCGGTGGAGGTCAGTCCTTTTCTATGCCTTATATAACCCTTCGATTGTTCAGCAAGAATTGCACTCAGGCGCCACCCAAGAAGACAAAAGCGACGGGCGAGAAGAACAACCAGACTCGGGGCACGAAGGGAGCGCCACGAGTGTTCGGGTAGGTCCCCCCTAAGGACGACGGCCCACGCAGGCTAACCTTGCTAATTTGTGTCCTAGAATTGATGACGTAAGTACTTCAGATCGGTAAATCGAAATACCCATAGTCAACTCGCCACCCGACAGCAACCCCTCAACTCTGCCACGAGTCAACGGCACACCGAGTAAGTCAGCCTTTGGTCCATTCAGACCCCCACCGCTACGCTTCGGTCACCTTTTCATCCACTACGTCCGAATCGCGGTGATCGGGTTCAAGTAACGCCTGCCCACGCCTCATGCGCCTCCCGTCCATCTTGTGCTGTTTTTCTAACAAACTCGTGCCTAGTGATGGGTTGGATATGGCCACACGTGCTAACGCGAGTTCTTCTCGTATCTATGAAAACCTGATGATGCTGACACATGTTTCTAACCAGTCGACTGCACCCACCAGGGTGGAGTATTCACCGCAACAGGCACAAGTGTTGTTCAAGACCTTTGCCGATGCTGATGACCCCGATGTAATGGGACCAGGAGGTGTGGAAAGATTGTGTACAGAAGCTGGTATTCCACTGGAAGGTGCCCAGCCCCTTATCCTGGCCTGGCAATTCAAGGCCAAGGAGATGGCCAAGTTCAGCAGTTCAGAGTGGCTCCATGGAACCGAGGCTCTGCGGTATGTGCATGATCTATTCAACTTTGAGTTAACTGAATGGGTGTGCAAGAATTTCATCGTTGCCGGTATTAACAATGGCACTGAAAGAGCTGGATGCTCTGGTTGTTCACGACATGGAACCGACCACTCCAGTGGCCTCTTTGTCTTCCCTCAAGAGGCGCGAGGGTATCGATCTTGAGGAACCCTACAATAGAACCCGCTATCGACAGTATGTGTCAAACCGTAATGTTGCTTTCACAGAGCTATATCAATTTTGTTTCACACTTGCCAAGCCACCGTGAGTAACTTGGATCACACCTCCTATCTATACTGACACATTTCTCAGTCAGAGCAGGAATTTAGACCTTGAGGTGACTGACTTCTAATTTGTTACATTTCTCCAGTCCTTATACCTGAACAGACCGCGATGGCGCTATGGTCGGTTCTGCTGGCCCAGCGGCACCCATTCATCACAGAGCTTATCGAGTTCTTGAACGTGAGCATAATGCTCTTGGTCCAGGCTTCGACTCATTCGGCAAACCCGCCCTAACAGGAAAACGCGTCCTACAAAAGCGTCAACAAAGATATATGGAATATGGTGTGTCCCTCAGTGACTCCAGTCCAAGGAGCCGGTGCTGATCGGGTCGCAAGGTCCTTGAATTCTGCCGCACGATTAGTGGGGACCTCGCCAACTACGAAGCTGACGGGGTACGTCCTTTCTTGTTGTACGTGCGCGGTTCTCTCAAACGCCTTCCCATCAGGCATGGCCTACCATGTTGGATGATTTCGTTGGGTGGAAGAGGAGCAAGATGGCAGGCTCAGCAGACAATACGTCTGCGCCAGAGCACGAGACGACTGTTTAGGACATCCATAACGCCTGCTTCGTGTCTTTCACTCGCAGCATTCCCATCTGTGTATCCACTCGAACGCCTGTTTACATCACGACACGCACCCCGAATGTCATGCCCCCTATGTACGATACGTGTCTCTGTCCGTCGTGGCGCTATGTGGGAGGCCTGTCGTCTTCTGCTCGGGTTGGGCGAACGGCACATTGTCGTGAGCGAAACGTAGGGGAGGGCGTCGACGAGCGGCGTCGTCCGCGAGGCGCCGTTTCCTGACGAGATCGAAGCGCGACGCTCGCTTGTCCGAGTCGAGACGTGGTTTGGTGGCGTCTGGTACAGCGACGCGTACGTCGCGAGAGAGGGGGGGGAGACCGAGGGAGGCTCGGACGGCCTCCCATCTGCCGTGTATATGGTCGGAGAGCAGGGCGGGCAGATCTGCGCTCAGGTCGGGTTGGAAGCGCTCGTGGCGTGTCGACAACCAGGCAGACGCGCGGGGCAGGGGCGAGGATCGAGGGGAAAGCGCGACACGGACGAGCACGGCAGCGAGAAAGAGGACGGCGAGGAATGCGACGAGCCGAGCGTGTCTGGTTTGGTACCCGAGCCAACGTGGGCCAGCCATGACATGGTTGTAACTTGCTACTGAGAATGGGTTGCGCGGAACTCGCCGTTTGCATCTACTCTTATGGCTACACTGTAGTAAGTACGTCTCATGGAACGTGCGAGTGACGAACAAGCCGCTCAAAAATCGTCCACCTCGACCGGCCTCGCACTCTGCATATTCTCCATCGCCTCCCTTAGCTCCGTCTCGGCAAAGAGCGCCCTCTCCTTGGCCACCACCAACTTCTTTTCCAACTCGTCCACCGTCATCGGCCGCAACTTGCCCTCCCACTCAACCATCCCGATGCTGTCGAACCGCTTGAGCGTGTTCCCGACCTGGGGCATGAACGCGTGCCGATCCCACCCACTGTCGTTGAACGCAAGCACAGCCCGCACGGCGGCCGTGTTGATATCGCGATGGAGTTCCTCAAGTTTGGACAGTTGGACTTCCATCCAGCGGGCGCGACGTTCGAGGGCGAGTGTCAGCGCGGCGACTTCGTCCTCTTTGCCCGCTGCATCGTCACCCGTGTCGTCCAAAAAGTCATCTCCCTTGAGCATGTCCCTGAGGACACCGTCAAAGGACGAGCTATCATCCCATGTCGTGCGGGGGAGGAGTCGCAATAGATCAGAGATCGTCTGGGTCAGCGTCTCCAGGAGCTGCTGGAAGGAAGAGACTGCGTTGTCGATGGATCCAGAGGGCATGTTGGTAGCAAACGAGCCACCGCCGACCGAGAGAGCGGAAAGAGCGTGGACCAAGGGCCCATACTCCAATGGCATTTTCGCCGCAGGATTGATCTTGGCCATGTCAAAGAAGGGATGGTTGGGGAGATCCATAGACGGACACCTGACGTCGAGTTCATCCAAAACATCTGCGAGTGATGTTCGCTCGATAGGAGACACTCGCTCGACGGACTGTGCGCGAGATACGCTGGAGCTCGGCGATACGACCCCACTGCTCTTCCCGGTAGGTACTGCTGGTGTTTCCGAAGCGGCGACGGATGGCGCAGCCGACATCTCCTCGACGGCAACCTCGTTTTCCTTGGGAATCCTGATGGGACGAGCGACTGGTTTGTTCTTTTTCGGCAGCTTCGAACGTATGGGGGCCTGAACGACTGGTTCTGGCACTTTGGGAGTAGGCGTTTGCTTTTCGGCGCCACCCTTCTTCGCGGTCGCTGGTGCGTTGAAATTTCCACCTGCTCTTCCCTGTCCTTTTGACTTTTCTTTCTGCTCTTCCGCACGTTTCTCCTGTTGGGCCTTCGCGACCTTGTCCCTCTCTGCTTGAGCTGTTTGTTGTTGAGCGGCCCTCTCCTTTTCTAGCTTCTCTTGCTCCGCCCTCTCCCTCGCCGATTTCTCCGCCTTTTCCTTGGCCTCCTTTATCGCAGCCAACCGTTCCTGTTCTACTGCCTTCTCCTGCGCGAGACGCGCCTTTTCGGCGGTGCGCGCAGCGGCCTTTTCTTGCGCCACCTTTCGCCGCTCGAGTGCGCGTTCAGCGGCGGCGGCCTTCTTGGCCGCCTTGCGTTCCATTTTCGCTTGTTCCTTGGTGACGTCCTCCGATTTTGACGTCTCGACGGCTGGCGTTTGTACCTCGGAGGGAGTCCCCGCAGTCGTCGAGTTGTCCGTCATTGTACCGAGGGCCGGAAATTCCGCGGATGATAAGGTAGGCAACGGGGAGGGCGGGAGAGAAGTCGGAACTAGTAGGACACGAAGAAATAACGTAGCAAAAAAAGATCCGTCAGTATCACGGGCGCAAGAACAGAAAGATGAAAGCGGGGAGGGACCGGGAAGGGTGAGTAAAAGGAGCGAGAGAACGTGACAATGAGTGTGGATACAAGTTCGAAATGGATCATGAATGGTCGGCGTCATCACCATAAATAAATACCAATCCGTCTCCTGCAGCTTCACTAATTCATGGCGGCACGACGAACGGGTGATGACGAAGAGGGAAGGGCGCAGTAGCGACCGCATCCATTCAGCAATCACGGCCGTTGATAATATTTCCGCACTGAAAGCACGGCACTCGGTACTCTGACCTAGGGGTCCCTCCCCTAAACAAAGGAAAGACACTCACTATTAAGCAGCGGTGGCTGAACCTTTGAGAGATCCACCTGCGCCGAGGCGCCGTTATTATCTCCAGCGTGATTAACGGGAAGACCCTGAGGAAAATTCAGTCCAGGAGGCGGCCCAACGGCCATGTGTGAAAGAGCATGGTTTAAGCCGACGGTGGAGGGAGCCGAGAGATAGGACGTATTCGGATTCGCCGGAAGCGCTGTGGAGAGCACTGGCGACGCAAATCGAGCAGACATGATCGCAGGGTCATTGAATGGTTGATTCTGGGTATATGGATAATGTTGTTGCTGATCTATACCTTAACAAGGGGAAGAAAATCGGGAAAAAGAAGTTCAACGGAAGGAGAACATAGTTATTGCAACGGTAGCAGTACAAAAAAAAAAACAATCGTCAACGTTTGCAGTGACACCTCATACAAGCAGAAGTCTCCTACCAGGGGGCATTACGCTGGCTCGCTCACGACTGGACTGGATGAACTCGCGGAGTTGCGCCTCGCTGACGATGTTATGGTCGAAAGGCTGGAAGCGTGCGCGCTGCTGCTGCGGCTGTGGCTGCGAAGGGGGTTGTGTTGCGGGGGTATGCTGCGCCAGTGATGATGTCGTATATCCATGATCAATGTGTGACGGGAAATTCCAATGGGGTTGAGCCGATGACGCGGTCTCGCTAGAGAAGAGAGAGTGGTGGCTGTCACTCGCGCTGAGTGGTGAGGCGGCGTTGACAGGTGACGACGCAGCAGTGGAACCTTGATGACCTCGTGCGAATCCAAACCTCGACACTTTTCTTTCCTCATCGACAAACGGAGACTTCCTTACAGTAGACGAAGCGCCTTGAGGTGGCACGATGGGGTCCTCACTGACTTCCCCAAACGGGTTAAAGGAGCCAACATAGCTGGATCCTCCCGCCGGCTGGCGTTCGAAGGTAGCACCATTCAGGGAAAGCGAATCATACACTGTCCGATTGGGATTATGTGGAAGTGCAAGCCCAGGTGGTGATATAAAGGCTCGTGAATGCTGAACTTGCGTTGGGGTTTGTGTCGGGCGCAAGGCAGGAAACATGTCCATGAACCCGCCCGTCAGCGGTGTGTTGGATTCCGCCTCGAGATCAGGAAGTACAATATCTACGTTGAGGTCATGTCCAGCGAGTTTGGGATCCAAGTTGAAGCTAAACCCGCCAAATTCGTCGCCTGACACCATCCTCAGTGTGCGATCGAGATCGGGGAAGATGTTGACAGTCGAGACGGAGGGTGCGTTCTCCCGTCGAGACTTTACATCGTCGAGAAGAGCTTGAGCGGCAGTTGATATTTGGTAAGTGGACGTCGAAGGATGAATTCCTGGGGGAGTAACTGGATCCAACTTGCGAGAGGGTGGAGGTAGGCCGGGAGGTACATCCGGTATACCCTGGGCAGCAGGGGTGGACTGCTCGGATTCAGTAGACCGCGGACGATCGGGGGAAACAATCTGAGACCCTGAACCATGGTCTGAATCGACTACCAAGGATGGAGAGGGGGAGGCGGATGGTCGAGGGGCAGCCGATTCTTTAGTGCGCAATGATTTGACTTCCAGAGGAGTGGCAGGTCGCTGAGGTAAGACTATAGCAGATGGGGTTGGGGGCCGGGAAGAAGACGTGACCGATGGGGTTTTCGTGCTTCCTATGATTGATCCGCCCTTCCGATCGTGATGCGTGCGACCCGATGGTTTAGCATCAAGGGCCGCGTTGGCGTGGCGGGATTGACGCTGAGCACCGCGCCTACTTGACCGCTGAGTGACTACAATAGAAGACGCTGTTTTACCCCATGCTGCGGCACGCGGTAACCCCCCTGACGGCTGTGTTAGACCATGCGTAGATATGGATAAATCACATTACCATCGCCTTCCTTGGCAGTCCGCGAGATGCTTTCTGTATCTTTGATCGTGTGCTTTCTAAGAAGACCGGTCAGCGACAGTTGCCGTCAATCGAAGACGAGATTCACAGGGTAGTAAGGTCCTCCTTTGTGAAACAGTCCTTCTCGTCTCCCCATTCATGGAGATTCATGCAGGTGTGGTCTGAACAGCTGACGCTACGGAGGAAAGCCATGCAGTATTTTGTCGTCCCAAAACTGGCTCGTAAAAGCTCGCGACCTCCCCCAGGGGAAGGTGCACCGTCGACGGTCGAGATACAACGAGCGGCATCCTCGCGGCGGTGGTATGTGATATAAAGGCCGAGAAGGGGAGTGCCACTACCGGATTGGGTACGCTTCACGAGTAAGATCTTGGATATCTTGCCATACTGGCCAAAGTAGTCGTTGGAACGCAAGGTCGGAATAAGCTAAACGAATTTTTTAGATAGAAGAAGCCAAACAGGGGATATGCCCACTTCTTCCTTGGCAAAGCGAGGTCCGATGCCAACCACATAGACGACGTTGCGTTGAACGACACGAAGGTTGGCAAAGTGGCGACGTCCTAGGGCGTCAAGCTCTTTACGTTCGCGCTCGCGCTGTTTCTTTTGCTGTGTAAGGCGCTTGTGACTGGTCGTGGACGGGAAGATGAGGGAATGAGGAGGGGAAACGGGGGAGAGAGAGACATACTCCTCCTTTGCGATGGGCTTGAATTGAACCCCCTCGTCGGTGTACTCTCTGCGACAGGCAGGGCAGCGGCCGTTGAGGTTCTGCTTGATGTGATGCCAACAGAAGCGACAAATCTGGAGAAGACGTGGGACATGGGGAATTCATAAAGGTTACGCGATGATTCATACCTGGTAGCCGCAGACGCATGGTTTGAAATTGAGGTCAGAAATGTCCATTTCCTCGAGACAAAGAGGACATTCGGCGTCATCCTGTGATGGTCCGGGTGAATGAGACGATGGTGTGCGATGAGGACGGGTGCTTACTGCGTCGTCGTCGCTCCAGTACGCGTCCTGCACGCCGGCGAGGACATGGGACTTTGACTGATGGGAGGAGAAGCCGGCGTGGACGACGGGTGCCGGGAGAGATGGATGGGCGTGGAGTCGCGTGGAGGACATTGCGGTGGACGAGAGAAGGCTAACGCGCTGCACAACCCCGTTGCCTCTTTCCCACGCCCCCTCTGTGTTTGCCCCTGTTTGTCAGCGGTGGCTAAAAACGACTGTTTTCTGGACTCGTCGTCATCATGCTCGTCCGTCTGCGCTCGTTCCCCGTCGCGCTCCATGTCCGGACATTCCGCGCCGCGTCCGTCGTGTGTGCCGCTGCCGTACAGCCGAAGCCGGCACCCGCTGCCGACGACGGCACGAACCGGGCGCACTTTTCGTCGACGAGGTTCGCCGACGTGCCGATATCAGCCAGGTCCAAGATGGCCATTCCGCACGAGTACCTGAGCGACGTCCAAGGTGAGCCGCGCAGTGAACCGACGTGCCGCGGTGCTCACTCGCACGTGCAGAGGCGACGCTCGAGCTCGGCCTCTCCGGCGCAGACCTGCTCGTACAGGCGAAGACCGGCACAGGTGCGTGGCATGTCTCTCCGTCTGCACGTGCGCGCAAATCTCGCTGGCAGGTAAAACGATGGCCTTCCTTTTGCCCGCCATCGAGCAACTCGCCAAAAAGCCTCTTCCCCGCTCGGGCCGCGCTTCCATCCTTGTCTTGTCTCCCACCCGAGAACTAGCGATGCAGGTCTGTCCAGGATCCGCGGGTCATCTCCGTTTGTTCACCCGCAGCCTCAGATCGAAAAGGAAGCCTACACCCTCCTGCGGAAGCATCCCTTCCGTGTCCAAGCCCTCATCGGTGGCACAAGGTACCTTTTTGCGTTCACATAACGCTTTTATACTCACCAACACAGTATTGAGATGCAGAAACGGAGGTTGAACACCCAGCGTTGTGACATTCTCGTCGCAACCCCCGGTCGCCTCCTCGACCTCTTGCAATCCACTCATATGGCTGAAAGGCTCAGTTCCATTCAAACCGTCGTCCTCGACGAGGCCGATCGCCTGCTCGATGTTGGATTCAAGGATACTTTGAACTCCATATTCGATTACCTTCCTGACCGTGACCAAAATCCGAGGCAATGCATGCTCTACTCTGCGACCCTGAGCCGGGAGGTCAAGGAGGTTCGGCTTCCTCTTCGTTTTCTTATTCAAGCCTAATGTTTCCTTTTCCGTCCAGATAGCCGCACTATACCTGTCACCTAACCACAAGTTCGTATCCACTCTGGCGGAAGACGAAGTTAACACCCATGAACATGGTACGGTACCTGTTCCCCTCTCGAGTTTTTCTCATCTTTTCCTATCAAGTCCCTCAATCGTGTGTCACTGTACCAATCAGTGACACCATGAAAGCCGCTGTTGCCGTCTTGCAAGATGACGTTGCCCAACACGGAAACTCGTCGAAATCGATGGTCTTTTGCACGACTGCCTGGGGTACCTCTGCTACCGCAAGGCTCCTTAGGGACGCTGGCCATGGAAAATTACCTCGAGTTTATGAGATACATAGCAGGATGACCCAAAACAGGCGCTTGGCCGTCGCTCAGGATTTCAAGAGGGCGAAAAGCGCGATATTAGTGACTTCTGATGTCACCGCACGAGGCATGGACTTCCCAGGGTCAGTTGTTTCATGCGCAGTAGACACCCCGTACTGAGCGTAACCGTTGACAGAGTGACTCTTGTCGTTCAGATCGGCCTTCCCTCATCTAGCGAGCAATATATCCACCGCCTCGGTCGTACAGCTCGCGCTGGCCGATCAGGCAGAGGCATCATCATCCTCACTCCTCATGAATCTGGCTTCCTTAGAACACGCGACATGCGAGCCCTTCCGATTCAATCCCATCCGAAACTGGAACTTCCTTCCATACCTCCTGCAGAGCTTGACAGGGACCTTCAAATTCAGGCGTACAGCGCATGGCTCGGTTTCAACTCGCAGTTCACCAGGCAAGCATTTAGATCGAGACAGCAATTCGTCGACGAAGCGGCCATGTATGCCCGTGACGTGCTTGGATGGGCGGATGACCATCCACCCCCGATCAGCCCCAAGACTGCACTCAATCTCGGCATACAAAACCTGGCACAGGTGAACACTGGTAGTTACAAGTTTGATGGATATCGACAGTCTTCGTCTCGTTCGCATAGCCCGTCACGTAGATCGTCATGGGAAGAGGACGGCTCGTCCGATCGCCCATACAGTCGAGCACCACGGCGCCCGCCACACCAAGACACTGAGGAGCGATCACCCTATAGACGGGCTGACGGTCGCCCGCACCGTTGGCTTGGTCGCGGTCGGGTTCGGAAAGAGAATAGTTGGAATAAGTAACGAACCTTGGATGAAATCATGGTTGCGATCACCCCTCCGTCGTTGCTTGATAGATTACGATAACACCCTAGACTAGTGATAGCATTCGTCGCACAAGGGCGATGCCCTATTATAATCAACTTTCGCACGTCACACTCACCGGCTGAACGCGATGGAAGGCGTTTCACAGCTACCTCAAGGTCTGCAGCCTCAGGCTGGTCAAGGCAATGTAGAAGAACAGGCGCGGAAGGAGGCAGAAGAGGCCATGCGTAGAGACATGATGGCCACCCTACTCGACACCGCTGCACGCGAGCGGCGTGAGTGACTCCGTTCTCCTTCCCCTTGCTCAACCTGACGGTGACGATACACCCATCGATTCGTTTCTCGAAATCGTTGAAACGGCCGGCCTACTCCTGGTCGTGCGACACCAGTGTCCCGCATCGCGCTCGTGAGTCCCGAGCGATCGCGGCACATCGAAAGCATTCTCGTCCGGATGGCACAGACCGGCCAATTGCGCGGTAAAGTGAGCGAGGATCAGCTCATCGAGTTGTTGGAGCAGGTGAGTAAGGGCGCTTCCCAGCGCGTCTCTTGTCCGATTCATCGGTCGGTCGTGCTGACGGCCCGCGTAGATGGAAGAGGCGCAAAACAAGACGAGCTCGAGAAAGACGACGATCAAGGTACGTGGATTTGGTGGGCACCCTTTTGCCGCTCACAGAGGATCTCATCGACAGTATCAACGGAGGCGGGACATCGATGACGACGACTTTTGACCGATTTATCCTTGTCACTGCGCCCTTGTACAGTCGTTGCTGTCTGCGTACACAAGTGTTGTATAATTACAATCACAAAGACCGATCGGGGGGTGCCTCATAATTAATACTGTCCATGCGTCGCAATCATCGCCATAGTCTCCCGATCGCCAACTTCCGATGTGACGACTAAATAAACGAGCACAATTATGCTGTCCAAAAGAAATTCCGACGTCAAGCGTAGTATTCCCTGACAAACCTTCCCCACTTCTCGATCACGGGTTTGACGATCAGATCCCATTCCTTTCCTTTGTATTGCCCCTTTTCCGGGCGCGGGAAGGCAAAAATTTCTCTGTGGGTCGCACCACCTGAGCAAAGAGGGGACGTGAGCCGTGACATAACAGAGGATAACCAGACCCACAATCGGAGCATGTGCTCTCCTTTGAGGTGGCATTCCTCGAAGAACTCGTGGCGCTCCCGCTTAACGATCGATCGGATGAGCTACTCGACCAGCCCGGGTTCAGATAAGGCGCATGCAAGGACAAGTCCATCAACTCGATGTGCACGAGTCGTTCGACACGGTGACAGAAAGGGCCGGGATCGCCCGCTTTGATATTGCCCTTGAGCAGGCTCGCCTCCATTCCATCGCCGTTCTGGACCGTACCTGGCCACCACCCACGTGGAATTTGCACTTTGGATCCGCACTGCTTGTCCCACTGATCGAGCCTCTTGACGAGGTTCACGGCACGTCCAACCTTGAGCTGTATCACGTCCGGTCGTCTGGGATCTGGGAGTGCAGCGTCATACACGTGCGTGCGGAAGCGTACAAAAGGACGTTACCTCGTATCTCGAACGTATAAATATATCCGGGTACATCAGCGGCCGACGTCGTTTTCTCCATTTCCACTCTCAGCGCCAACTGGGTATCCATCTGTAGGTATTTAGGTATATAATCTGCGAAATGAAGAGGCGAATCAGACGATCATCTCCTGGTCGCGAGTTTGCATACGACTGAATTCAACAAACTTGTCAGAGTCTCCGGCTTTTCGGACGTAGAAGCCCGTCTGGGCTGAGATCATCTTTTCCTTATGCTGATAACAATACAAAACAGGCGTGGGATCCAAGTGGGAATGCGTTGCGGGTAATCTGATTTGTCTGGAACACTGCTTTCCGGCCATGCCCTTGGTCAGAGCACTACATCGGGCTGTGCGCTTTCCGGGAGACGTTGCCGTGCTAGAAGACGGGACTGAAGCGGAACGCTGCCTGTTCGGCGTCACGTCGTGCGCAGGTCGAACAGGGCAGGGCGCAGCGGACAGCGACGGATTCGACGTTTTGAGGGAACCTGGATCGGACTCTAGTCGCGCATTCGCGACAAAGCACGGCGCGAGACCAGGCTTGATCGGGGGATTCGGTCTCATAGACTTGAGCGCATACTGCATCGTCAGGGAGTACTTGTTGACCGGTGGTACCGGAATTGGGACCTGTTTCGCCTCGCACGGCGCGGCCGCTTCGCACTGCGCATGTCGATCGACGACAGGCGAAGCAACGAGTGGTGGGCGACGATGGGCGCCCAGTGCACCATTCAACGCCAGTAGGTCTGGATCGAAACCGCCGACAAAGGTGTCCTGACGTTTGGACACGTGCACGTGCACGGGCGGATCTGGGAGCTTCTTGTTTGTGTTGGCCGGTTTCTCTCTCCCTAGAGTGAGGACGCCAAAGCACTCGACGAGGTCATTGTGTTGCTTCGGAGGCGCAGGGGGCGGTCTGTTCATGGCGGATCAACTCGCTGAGAAACGACTGCAAGCGAGGGAGCCTGCGCCCAGAAGCGAGGGAACGTGTGGGCAGGAGGACGATATAGGAAACTTGACTCGAGGAGGTGTGATATACTTAATAACTCTGGGTCAGGGTGCGAATGGAACATTCGAATCTGGCAGTATAAAATCCGCGGCACAGCAACCTGGCAGCACTGTTGTTCCACGCCACGTCCTAGAGGTGAGTATTTCGTGTCCAAATTGCCATACTTATGGTCACAAGACGAAACGCACTGGGCTCTGACGTACTTGATGCTATGCATTACGCTCTCAGCATGGAGAGTGGCGGCCTAGAAAACCGTTAACTGATTTTTTTTCTCCGTTGCCACCCGGATGAGTCGTTGCTGACGAGAGTGCATCCGCCAGGTCGACGTCAGGGTGAAAAGTATCGTGTTTTGGGTAGCGTACTACGTATTGGCAGCTGTCAACTAGTCTTTAGACCGATACATCCGTCACCCATGGCCGACAATGTCGACCCAGAAGCTGTCGCTGCCGTCTTAGACGAAATGACTGCGAGCATGGCCTCCACCAGAGAGCTGATCCAATCATTGAAAGAAAAGTAGGCCGTAGAACGTCGATGCACGAACAGATGTTGACGAGACCGGATGCAGGCAGTCTTCGGGAGACTTCGACACCAGAGACGGCATATCACTCTTGTCTCTCAAGCACCATCTCATGTTATTCTACCTCCAATCGCTCGTTCTCCTCGTCGCACGCCGTGCAGCGGGCGACAAGCTGGAAGAGCGGACCCCAGCTTCCTTGCCTTTCGGTACTGCCGAACGTGATGCCCGTGGACCGGGCTTGGGCGACAGAGTCGATTCGATGATCGAAGGTCGTGTCGTGCTCGAAAAAATCAAGGTTATGGAGAGCAGGATCAAGTATCAAATCGAGAAACTCGTTCGCATCGCCGACGATGCATCGAAAAACGTCACTGAAGGTGCGTCATGTGTCGTTCGCGCAACGACCTATACCTGCTGACCGGATCGCCGACACAAGACACGCTGGCCTTTCGACCCAACCCTCAAAATATGGTCGACAACGACCAAGCTTCGGATGTTGCATCGGACGAGAGCGAGGGCGAGGACAAGCGCGATGGCATCTACAAGCCACCCAAATTGGCACCGATGCCCTACATCGAAACCTCCGGCGACAAGCGTACCAAACGCCAACCTATCCCGAAGACGCTTTCCTCGCTCCTCCACCAAGACCCGTCACGTCCTCATATCGAGTCTTCCTCTGGTCTGGGCATGATGCCCTCCCTGGCATCTGATCGCGCGCGCGAGATCCAGCGAATGACCGAATTCGAGGAGGAGAACTTTACGCGGTTGGTGATGAAGAAAAAGGACGCGCGAAGGCGGAGGTGGGACGAAGAAGACCTCGCGCTGGGTGGGACGGGCTCCAGCTATGGACGACGTCGCGGCCGCGGGTTGGAGGACGAATTCGACGACGTGTTGCGCTCGGTAGGGAGGTCGAGTGCGGGTGTCGTAGGAGACGGCTATGACGAACTTCGACAAAAGGGCAAAAAGACGGACGCGTTAGCCCGATCCAGAACAAGGTTGCGAGACGATACGGAGGATGGAAATGATGAGGTTCGTCAAACGAAACGCACTCGATTTCAGAAGGAGAGGCGGGTTCTTAGTCGGAAGATGTCTAAGGCGAGAAAAAGGTAGTTTCCCCAGTCAAGGAGATATGAAAAAAGACCGTCATTTTCTCCTTCGGGGCAAACCATTCCTCCAAAAAAGACTAAAAACTTCAGAACAGACTGTCAGTTATCATTCTCGTGTGCACAGGTGACATGAAATTATGCACGAGTAACAAAATCAGCCAACCCCATTTGTTGACTGCTGACCGGGACTGTCGGATCATTGCGAGTCAACTGTCTTCCCAGCGTTTTGGTTTAAACCCTCCATCATAAGGATTTACAGGTCCGATCCAGTGCACCAGATATCATAGCGTCTCTAGCTACGTTTTTTAGTCTCCTTGACTTCGGGAGCCATCTGAGGTTCCCGGAGGTAGAATTTGCGAATGTGATAGGCGAAATTACTAATTCGTCGCACCGCGCCCCAGCAATATTCAATCTCTGTCGGGTTCACTATTTTCTTCATGCAGTGGACGCGGCTGGGATGGACCCGCAGGAGATCTCAGACTCTTGTTTACCCACAGGCAAAGTTCCATCGCCCCTCACGCACGGATGATCTGTCGCACGTCGCAGGTGAGGAACGCCTCCGAAGACACAGAAGAAGGAGCGCTAACCGCAGCTTCATGAGAAACCATATAGGTTGTGTCCACAATTCCCTGCGGTAACAGTGCATTGTGGCAAAGTGTACCTGTACCACCTCACCGCGCATAAGAAAATGCTAGGATGAATTAACAACCACCACCCAGGATAATGCGTATCCCAACATAATGCATAACGGGGAGGTTCCTGACGTTAGTATGCATTATGAAATGCGACTTTATTTGTCACTCACAGAATTTCAGAGGGCTCCATTGCCTTGGGTCCGACTTTCATTTCTGCAAGGGAGGTATTCGACTCCCGAGAGCGGACAGTGAAAGCCATTTTCATGTTCGTGCCAACGCACAACTGCTCGGTTCGGCGCTCATGACCTGGGTTTCTCTGGTGAATAGTATTTTTTCCCCTAAATTCTAGTTTAACGCCAGCAGGATGATGTCCCGTTGTAGGAGGGACACGTTGTAGACTTGTAAGAACTGAACTTCATCACCCACTTGACGCAGCCTTGATTGTTCCATACATAGTATATTTTGCTGGCCGACGACGGCATTAATTACGCAACGACATGATCGGATCCTGTTGCTGAGTACTTACATTTCGAGAGAAAGACATCGCACCCGCAACTTGAAGAAGTCCTTCGAGGTCCACTGATGAACAATCACTTGCCTTTTCCTGCTGCCACTGACGCTGGCAGAGAACGAGGTGGAATTACCGGATGAGTTGCGTGGGAGGAATGCACCGTCCCAGACGCGCTCGACAGTGGTGCTGGCGGGGATGGCACAATCTTGTCCCCTTTCAAACAGAGCGGAGAAAACTTCGACAAGCGAACATTGCACTGGATTCTGGAGGCAGATACACACTTGCGGGCAAGAATGGTGAAGAATAATAGAAGACATCCATTATCTAGTGATCTACCAATGGACGTGAGTGCATGCTTTCCGCCCTCCGGGAGCTTAATTTCATCACTATGAACTCGAACCGAGTAATATCAAGCCGCCTGAACAATATTGGACGAGACGTGGGCAAGTCCGTTGATGGATGTTGGAGCTCTTGAAGAAGTTTCAATGAAGGTGTCTCGAGTGGATAGGAGACGAGTATGGAACGAAATGGAGTGATGAGTCTGTTTGTTTCCTTCATTGCTGGCGACATGACGCTTCATGGTGGTAAAATATAGCAGAACGGCCTTCCGTCCTGGCTGATGGAGCAGACAGCGGGTCAGAAATTGACCATACAATCTCCGACTAGCTTTTACTCACCAGCTTTGCAGCAATTCAGGCGAGCATTTATTTTATGGATAATTACTAATTCAATTGTCCACCGGGTCTCCGTAATCCCAGCGTCATTCCAATCTAATATACACCCCACGTCAGTCTTTCACTTAGACAACTTGCAGCCACCCTTTGTTTGCACCAATGTATGCGAAAATCCGTGTAAGTGACTGGACGGCCATTACGCATAGCCGTTACGCCAAAAGGCAGAGATACTGAACAACTAGCGTTCAGTACTAGCGGCGGTATATGTACTAGTTACGGGACCTAGGTAAGCCGGTATAG
>JBBPTO010000869.1:0-21258 GCA_038094155.1 Pulveroboletus cf. aberrans | reverse complement strand
CATGAATAGTGTATTACCACTATGGTCTGCCTGTATTAACATCTAGTATTTGACTCACAGAATCTCAACACCCTCATTGCTCAGTTCAGCTCTGGAAACCAATCTGAGTTGTTCTCTGGCTTCAGCCCTAGAGGTGCTGTGGGGGTAGGGATCTGAGGACATGGCAACTGCTTGAGGATGTAGTGGATTGCTTGGAGTACTGATAGATGTGAGTGTAAATCCAGTGATGCAAAGGAGTATGATTCTGAAGAGAAACCAATAAAGCATAATGGTGTAATGTTGAACTTCAGATGCTACCCCTACTGGATAAGGAAGTGGATGGTGAATGCAGGAGCAAAGGCTCAACCACTAAAGGTATCATTCTTTTCTGAGACCGTCCACAGGCAGCTGTGAATATAATCCTTGACAGCAAAGAGAAAGGTGCTGACATCTTCCTTGTCAAGGTTTCCGGTCAATCAACCACCTGGACAATACTCAGCCTTATGGCAAATTTTCAGAGTTCAGAGGGGTGTGGAACTCTATACACACATGACATTGTGGGGTAATCATGTGAACTCCAGCAGTTGTATCAGAAGTATTGCCAACCCCACCCTTGACACTATGGGCACTTGCCTAACAGCAATAGAGAATTGTTATCCTTAATTATGACGTGGACGACCATATATAACAAGCATGGAGAGAAGCTGCTTTTGCTTCTGCCTTCAAGTGGCAAACTGTGTTGAAACTTGGTATTCACTTTCTGCTCTTTTATTACATAACCAATGTTCTAGATCATGATAACATAATCATCAGTCATTTCCACTCTTATGTTGTTTCATCATTCACTATAGAAACAAAATACCTTTGCCATTGGCTAGTATCTATACAGTTCTCAAGTCATGTTTCATGACTCATACCTATCCTAATATGATAGAGATCTATACAGATACAAACAGTGCTGTAAAGTATTTAGAAAGAGCTCCCTCATGGTCGCTCTTCAGTTAGAATCTTATCCAACTCAGACAGTCAAGTCAAGTCCCCTCCTTCTTTGTCCTACTACAAGACCCTCTACCTTGCAATACTCCATTTACCCTTGGTGAGTTCTTCCACCAAGATCCATAACCTTTCCTCTCACTATCAGTCCCTTGACTGGTAGGACCATCCACTACCTTGGAGGACAAGATAAAGAGCTCTTTAAACTGCACTTTACACAGGTGCAAGTGTGGGTAGGGTGGAATCAAAGGTGTATGATGTTAATCACACCCTAAATTATGGATTGGACACAAAATAGTCATCACCAACAGAAGTGTGTAGTCACGTTGCCAATGACAAGGTATGAAAAGGGATAGAGAACAATGGGATGCTCACTGAGTTCCCAAAGGCTGGTTTCAAATGGATAGACAGAGAGAGAATACAGGCTTGAGGTTGCATCTTCTCATAGCAGTAAGACAGCTCAAGGGCATAGAGGGATGGTTTTGATACTATGAAAGAGAGGACAATGACAGCTAGACAAAAGGAATAGAATTGAGGTCATAAAGACAAAATATCAAAACCAAGGGAACAATGATCAAACTACCTAAATATATATACTGTTCTGGGTATAGGGTATTGTTATGGGGTAACAGTATCTGTTGAGTATCAAGCCAGTGACAAGCCAAGCTTAGTAAAACTATACAGTCCACATAAGCAATACTATCGTATATTAGATGATAAGTAGAATAGGGGAACTAATGAACAATCTATCATTCGCCCACCATCTGTCTGATTCTAAGAGGTTATGAGCTCCATGCTTTAAGCCACTTATCATGCACTCACCAGTCTATCACACAAATATTCACTTTACTTGCTTCTCTACTTTATCATGTCCACTCAAGGACCACTGCCACTGGACACAGCACCACCAGCTATCCCACTGCCACCTGGCAGCACTCTGCCAGTTTCCCACTGTGTGCTGGTGAATTCTACAATCACACCCATCAGTACTGCCATTGCAGCACCACAAGCCACTGCCATTGGCACAACTACCAACACTATAGGGGCTTCAAGTTCACCCCCTAAGATAGAGAAACTCTGTGATGACAACTGGCTTGCCTGGAAAATAAGGATGAGTGTGGTCTTGAGGTGAAAAGATGCCTTTGGGATCACAATGGGTATGTTGATGTGTCTGCAAGATCCAGTGGCCGCAGCTGAGTGAAAGAACAAGGACACCCTCACCCAAGAGTTAATTACAACCTTGATAAAGGATGAACAAGTCATTCATATTGCAGAGTGGACCACGGCTGCAGAGATGTGGGAGGCTCTATGCACCACACATGAACCACATGGACAACAATCAATTTTGTCCAGCAAGTGTGCACTATATAGCACACAAGCACGCAAGGATGCTGTCATCCCAGAACACTGTAAACAGATGTGGCTCTTACAAAAATGACTCACACTCACAGATCATAAGATCAATGACACAGAATTCAAAGGTATTCTGGTTGCTTCACTCCCACACAGCTGGAAAGCTTATATGACATCATACTTGGGTTATCAAGGTAGCACACATGAAAATCAGCAGGCACAAAGCATGACCATTGCTGAACTCATCTCTGTGCTGACCAATGAGTACAACCACCACCAAGAAAAAGGGGTAATGAGCAAGTTCATTTATCTCACCAAAAACAGATCGTTAACAGCTCGATCCAAATATAATGGCCCTTGTACCATATGCAGCCACACCAATCATACCACCTCACAATGCTGCCATAAAGGGAAACCAAAGTGCAGTATTTGCAACAAATTCTGTGACAGAGATACAGACTGCTGGCACAACCCCTTGAATAGAGGCAAGGAACAGTTTAACTCATGGGATTGAGTTGAAAGAGGGTCTCAACAAAAAGGGAAAGCTCAGGCAAACCTGACATTGGAGAACACAGATAGTGAGATGAAAGAGATCAAGCATGTGTTCACTACCAATGTAAAAGTAGACAGCCCAAATGAATTGGCTGACGAGGCTGAATTTTCTGCTTATTTATGGGTTGCAGACTCAGGTGCAACTGCACATATATGTGCTGATTGTGATGCATTTATAAATTATAAACCCCTGGAACAGAAAAGTGTTCAGGGAATTAACAACACAAATAGCAATAGCCTGGCATATGGCCGAGGAAATATTATATTAATTAATTGAGCAGACAAGAAAAATACATGCATCGAGCTAAAAGATGTATTATATGTTTCCAATGCACAATATAATTTATTATCACTCGGCTGTGTTGACAAGGCTGGGGGACACTCAACATGTGCAAATGGTTGCATTACAATATATGACCAATCAGAAAGTTTATTAACTAGGGGATACCTAAACAGACACCTATACTACCTCGATGTGGATACAAAACCCAGGAACAAAGATTTCTCGGAGATCCTCATGAAAACAAAAACTAAATATACATGGAAAGAATGGCACAGACACCTCGCCCACATTAGCATCAATGGATTAAAGAAATTATACAACAAACAATTAACAAAGGGCTTTGAAGTGGTGGAAAATAGTCCAGACAACTTCAAATGTGAAGCCTGTATTCAGGCCAAGCAAACTCAAGAAACCATTCCAAAAGCAATCGAACCATGAGACACCTCACCAGGTGAATATACACACATGGATGTGTGGGGCCCAGCTCAGATTCCATCATTGAACAGATATCAATATTACATTTCCTTTGTGGATGATGCCTTCTGGCATGTAATCATGTACTATATGAAATCGAAAGATGAACCTGCAGCAAAACTGCAGGAATATATGACTCACCTGAATGTGCAGCAAGGATTTAAACCTAGAGTCGTACGAGCCAATAACAGTTGTGAATATGTCAATAGAAAGGTAATACAATGGTGTCAAGAATGTGGCATTGAGCTGCAAACAAGCACACCATATACACCTGAACAGAACAGCATTGCTGAATGATGGAATCACACTGTGGTAGAACTTGTGCAAGCGATGTTGATCGCCAGGCAAATGCCTTCCAAGTTATGGCCTGAAGCGATTGAGCATGCTACCACTATCCGCAACTGTGCATACACATGAGCAGTGTGGGACTGTATGCCATTGGTGAAATGGTGCAGACAGACACCTGATGTGTCTGCTTCACAAGAGTTCAGTTATCTGGTTTGGATACTGGATCACACTTTGAACCGATTAAAGCTAGCTGCGAAATCTGATTGCTTCAATTTTGTGAGATTTACACACCATAAAACTGCAATCAAATATTACAATGTGAAGAATAAATCCATAAAAGTTACATGAGACTATAGATTCCCAACTTGCCATTCATCTCTATCCAATTCCCACTGGTTTGAAGGGGAGGCAAATACAGGCAAACCACTGGAAATCATAGAGCCCAGCAATAAACCAGTTGAAGCTTCAACATCTAAATAAAAACAACACAATGGTGTTAGTATGAAGGCCACACAGGTGATACAGAAGCATGCCAAAGAAAAGATAAATGAAAATAACAATAATAAAGGAAATGAGGCTGCAAGGGCGATACAGAAGCGACCAAATGACACAAACAGAAATGGGAAAAAGAAGAAAAAGAAAGTCAGACGTACATTGGATCCTGTAGATGACCCCCCAGAATTAATAGATATACCCAATGAAGAAGAGGATGACACTGACTTGCAATCCTCCACTGAACAGATATGTAGGATGTCAGTCACAAACAAATGGGTATTTGTATGAAAGTACAACAGGGACAGCAATGTAAAACAGCAAAAGGACTCTGGAGTGGAGTCCTATGCAAGAAATAGGGGTGCGACTGTGTATTTTGACCCAAGGGGATTGCAAAGAAAGTGAAGAGGACTATAGGAAAGGCTCACTAATCATTCACAGAATACTGGAAAACAAGAGTCTGGCTTCCCCCCATTCGGTAGGGCTAGGAAACCAACTATAGTTGCAGGACTTGAGGGAAACTTGAAGGAAAAGGTAGGAAAAGGCTTAGGGAACCGGACTTAAAGGCTTAGGAAAGGTGGTGGTTACTTGCACACTCTCTAGGAACTAATCCCTAGGTACAAAAGTCTAATCTGGGCATACCCGAATGAAGTACAGTAAAGGAAACATAAAAAGGACAAAAAATCAACCAAACCCGGAGCGTGGGAACTCGGGTCCTGACATCAGGTTCAAAACTAACCTTTGAACTTCAACTAGTTGACTTGGGTTGGGACAAATGGCAGTGGAATGGTCTTGGGTTTGGTAGGAGCACAAGATAGAGGCTATCAGACCACGGAAAAATTCTGGATATCACTGTAGGGAACTCCACTTCCCTACAGTGAGCTACTAAAATATAAGGTATGGTTAGTCACCAGAGGCTTTAGTCAAGTCCCAGGAATAGATTTTAATGAAATGTATGCACCTTTTGTCTGTTTGGAGACAATACAAGCCATCCTAGCACTGGCAGTTGCACATGACTGGGAGATTCAACAAATGGATGTAAAGGGGGCATACCTCAACAGTGACCTCAAAGAGCAAATATTCATGAACCAACCCAAAGGGTTCCATGATGGGACATGCAGATTATGCTGTCTAATAAAGACAATATACAGCCTGAGACAGTCTGGGAAAGAATTGAATCAAAAGTTAGATGATCAACTATGAAACACGGGATTCAAACACTTACATAGCAGCCCATGCATATACATCCATTGAACAAATAGGATTGAAATCATGACTGTATGGGTTGATGATCTATTGCTCTTCATGAACACAAAGGAACGAATGAATCACCTAAAGGAAGACTTAGTCAATTTGTTTGAGATCACTGACCTCGGTGAACCAAACAAACTTGTGGATATTGAGATATTGCAAGACAAATATAAAGGCAAAATCACGATAAAACAAACCAAATACATAGAAACCCTTCTTGAATGCTATGGTATGCAGGATGCAAACCCTGTATCAACACCATTAGATACAGGCATAAAACTCAAACTTCATAAATCTGAGCATAAAAATGACACACCTTGACATGACTGCAATTATGCATTGTTAATGGGTTTGTTGATGTATGCAGCCATATGCTGTGAATTGATTATGTTCATTTAATGCTGATCCAGACCTGGCCCATTAGACTGCAGCCAAATGAGTCCTAAGATATTTAAAGGTGACAAAAGATGGTGGAATTACTCACTTGAAGTCCAAGTCAGGAGAAACAAATAGAGACTTTGAAGCATATGCAGATGCCAGCTTCACTAATCAAAGCAATCTGACATCAACCAGCAGATCCATCTGCATGATGAGCAAAGGAGCCATTGTGTGGAGTGCAAAGAAGGAGAGCACAGTGGCACTCTTGACAGCAGAGGCTGAATATACAGCCATGGCTAACGTGGGAAAAGAAATCCTGTGGCTGCAAAACCTTTACACCAAATTAGGATACGTGCTGCAAGGACCTACCATGCTACACACTGATAATCAATTGGCCATCGCCATAGGTGCAAATGTACAATTCCATAAATGCTTGGAGTATTTCGACTTACAATGCTTATACCTCTGTGACCAAGTTAGAGACGGAAGGATTAAGCTAATTTACTGCCTGATGGACAATATGCCCGCAGACTTGATGACAAAGGCACTGCCATGCCGAGGACATTGCCAACACACCAATACTCTCAGCCTGTCACTGGCTTGAAGAGGAGTGTGTCAAAGTATAACTCCAGTACAACTCTGAGGGTACTCTGCCCTCCTTTCATACATCCTCTGCTCCATTCGCTTCAGAGTTGCATTTATCCGTTTCATGATAAATGTCTCGCTTTATCATACCACTTTTAACAAATCATATGACTTATTCCTTTTTCTTCAGACTATTCCTTTCTCATCTTAAGCTATTCCAAATATGCTTCACTTACTCTTGCTTAACTCCAGACCAGAGTTCTCTGGAGTTAGATGCACACTTACCTCAGTGGTGATTTCTCCCTTGGGCATCTGGCTGAGGTAAGATTCCTTCATTCACTTACCTATGGTTGTACTGATAGTTAGTAGTACTGGGTATCTTTGCCCACACTATAGATCTTGACAGAGTGTTGGGTATCAAGCACCCTTAGCAGCACTTTTTTGAGGTTTCCATGGTCTTGCTGACCACTTCCTCTCTACAATGAAAATCTGTCAGCAAGACATCCCCTCCCATTTTCCTTTCCTCTATAGTCCAAATAGGGCTTAGCTATGTATGGTGGCCTCCCGCAAGCCTTTTCGGATGCCTTGCATGAGGCTCTCATAGACCACTCATGGGTCGCACGCACCACCACATTTCACTGATGAACCACTTGTAGGCCTTGCACAAGGCTCCAGTTATCAAACAATGATAGGGTAATGATATACCTTTTTCGTCAATATGTCTACATTTTGATTAGTGCCGACGGGGAAGGATCTACAGTATTATAAAGTTCTGTATGTTCGTGCTCAGACTCAGGCTCATATGTCATTCATTTTTACTTTTCATTTATCCCAACAAATGTTTTTTTTCTAAACTACCATATAGTTGGGGGCTAAAGTTTCATTATGATTACCACTGCAGTGGCTGCTGACAATGTTGTCACTGGTCCTGTGGTGTTGTGGCTGCCTACTGGCTGTACTGTTGCCTTGCTGTCATGTTGTAGTTGTCGTCATGACCCCTGCATCCTCACATATGCCAAGTACTAGTTGCTCAGTTTGTTGTCGGCATCTCTGTTCTAATAAGCTAATTACAATTATTATAACTTGACATTGGCGACACAACTATATGAGGTTTCAAGAGGTAACATAATGAATACTAACACCCAACTCATCCAAGAAACTCTGCTATGCAAACCTCAATTCATCCTGGGTTCAGTGGATGAGGGGTGCAGCTCAGAAAACAATGGGCTGTGATGCATATGGGAGGGTCCTGCTGGGATGCCAAAATGGACATGGTCAGAGTAAATCCCTTCCATGTAATTGGCATAGTGTGCATCCCCAAGTACTGGATCCTGTGGGTGGAGCCCGCTGTACACTCCTCGCAGATCCCTATACACAGCGTCTGCCAGGTACATGCCCGGGAAAATGTCATGGTATGCCTGTGGAGGCAGCATGCCACCATGATCATGTGGGTACACATAGTATGGTTGCCACACTTGGAACCCGTATCCTCCTCCAATTCACTGTTGGTATAGTGCAGGCACCAGAGGAGCTGGGCCAGCTGGCACAATTGATGGTGCCC
The DNA here is from genome assembly GCA_038094155.1 of Pulveroboletus cf. aberrans. Taxonomy (NCBI): domain Eukaryota; kingdom Fungi; phylum Basidiomycota; class Agaricomycetes; order Boletales; family Boletaceae; genus Pulveroboletus; species Pulveroboletus cf. aberrans. The sequence continues at coordinate 13,069 of JBBPTO010000869.1, read as the reverse complement.
ATGGGACTGGAAGTGGAGGCACTGGAGCATTTGCAGACATGGAAGTGATGCCAGCACTGCCTGATGTTGAAGCTGGCAGGGGACATGGAAGCCATGTTGAAGTTGGGTTTTCAGAAGCCAGATCTGCAGAAGTTGTGATCTCAGCATTCAAAGATGAAGGTGCCATGGAACAGGGGGGAAGAAGGTTGGGGGTCTTGCTCAGCAATAGCAAATGTGTGCCCCTCTTAGAAGAAGGGGACAGGGGAATAAGGGTGTTCAAAGCATGCTCAATGGTGTGCATTGTAGGAGCTGCCACCAAAGGTGTCATTCACATGATAGCAGGGCTGAGGAATGGGTCAGTCTGATGTATAGCAGAGCCTATATGGGAAATTCAGTAGGGGTATGTATTGACAAAGAATGAAATTTTATACCTTTGTTGGTGTCGTCAATCCTGATGTTGTCCTCGCCCGACAAATCCATCATCTTTCCCTCTGGTATCCTTCCATCACTTGCACAGCCCTTCCCTTTGAACTCTTTAACATTGACATGGACTTTCTTTGTAGGATGCACAGATGCCAGGGCTTCACTGGCTTTTTGCTTTCATGAGGCACCAACATCTTGATCATCTCTGCCCTCCATTGTGGTGCTGCAGATATGAGGATCAGTGAGAATGGTATCAGATAGTTCTTCATCAGAAAGATCATCAAGGTCAATATACTTGATGGGTTTATTAAACACTGGCTTCTTCACTATCAGCATTGGCCTGATGGGTAGACTAATAATGGAAAGGACATTCAGATCCTCCCTGCTGCTGAGACTGATCAGATCATCAACTGGCATGCACAATGAGTGAGCCTTCTGCTTGATCTGGTAGGCTGGCACTGGTTTGATGACTGAAGAAGTCCAGCCATCTTCACTGCTAAGGATGATTGGATTGTCAGCCATGCCACGAGAGGCGTTCCACTTGATCTGAGTGATAGCCAGTGAGGCATCACATTTTAGGCATTTAGGTCCCTCAAAATTGATAGTGGAATCAGTGAAAATCCATTGAGCATGGGTGTACTTGCTGTCAGTGGATGGTGGGCCTCCAATAATCACTGGATCTTCGGACTGGACCAAGGCCCCTTGTGCAAGTGTTATTCAAAAGTTACAGGTTAAGGGAAGTGAAGCACTTACTGCGTTCCAGCCTACCCTTGGCCTTGACAATCCTGATTTCCCAGCTCTCGAATGCACTGCAGAGCATCCATTGTTTCCCTTTTTTAAGTACAGTAATTCCCTTTGATTTGCTGGAGCTGCATTGACTGGGCATTGACACATCTGCAGGCCAGCCATGGATTACCAATTCCTGGTTGGCAAGAATGGTCACAAGTGAAGTCCAATGGAAGTTTCCTGGCTTGAACATGGACACATCACCCTCTGCAGACACTGTTATAACAGAGTGAGCTACACAGAATAAAAAGGGAATGACTTCAACTTACCAATAAGGAACATGATTGAACTCTTGATGTACAACAGCATATCATCATTGGAGACTACTTCTTCTCCTTTCTCATTGGCAGATGGATTGCATAAAGGGCATATCCCTGGAACTGTGGGATTGGCAGAAGCATGTCAATTATTGTTGGCATGGTTACCCTCCTCCCCAAAAGCATCATTCACAATCTCAAGTTAGATATGATTGCTGGAATCAGTATTAGCAATGGATTTTGAGCTCTCGAGTGAAATAGACATGTACAATACATGAGCCTTGAGGTGGCCAATGATGGCATTCTCACTGGAATGACATCGAGTCTCAAAAAAGCCTTTTGCATCAGGTGTTGTGTGTGCAAACCCGAGGCATGTATCCTGGTTGATGGTATTCCTGCAGATTACTACAGCGGCTTCAAAGCCATACACTGCAGCAGCCATTTCTACCTAATGACGTGTGTGAATCGCCAGCAAGCTCTCCCCCAGTACGTGAGAACTCACCAAATTTTTTAGTTTCTTGTATATTTTGCTGAACGCATTGGTCCACTGTCCAACAGTCTGCGGAGATGAGTTGGACAATTCGACCATGTCATGAATCTCAAGAATTTCTTGCCAATTGATGTTCACCTCCTTGAATTTGTTGTAGAGCTGACCTCGGATGTGTGGTGTGACTACTTTTTATATCAGTAATCATGTCAGTAACATCATATATCACATATCAGGGACATCTCCAGACAACTCTAGCCGATCATGTTCTTGAGCTTCAAACTTCGCGAAATACCAGGTATATAGGTTCCAATGGTTGGTACCATTGATGGAGTGTCCATGGCTCTTGTGCCAACCATCCATGACTTGTCAAGGAGTGAGCTTCATCTGGGTGATAATGTTGGAGAGGACTTTCTCAAGTTCTTCATAACCCTCTTTCAACAGAGTGTTGACTCGGGCAGAACGATGGCCAGCAGTGGAAGTCAGGGGACCATCAGCCTCATCATCTTCTGGAGCTTGCATGACCATGTCATCAGAAGAGGGCATCAGTGGTTCACATGGCTGCATCCATGGAGGGCTAGATGGCAAGCCTGGTTCACATGGCTGCATCACCGAGGGAGAAACCTCAACCTCAGGCTCTGGTGAGAGTGGTCCATGTGGCTGGCTCAACAGGAAAGGAATCCCAACCTCAGGCTCACTAGATGGTGAAAGGGGTTCGGGCTGCTCGATCAATGGGGGAGAAAACTCTCCATCGGGCTCACGGAATGTGACATTTGGGGAACCTTGAGTTGGACCCACCCGGATTGAGACTTGCTTGGTCAATGATTCAGTGAGAAGCTCGGGGTCGATGTTACCGTCAGGGACATGACTAGAGGAAATGGGTGAAGCCGGTATTACAGCAAGAGCAATACTCTCAGCATCATGGATGAAAGGCAACATAGAGGACAAGTTGGTGGTTGTGTCAGTAGTGGTTGTCGATGATTCAGAGGGAGAAGGGTCAGGAACATTGAGAGGAGGGGATGAGACAGTGTTTCCTATGGGTTGCTCCAACTGTGCCCGATGACATTCAGCCTTTTGAGAAACCACAGAGGCACGCTGGGTAACTTTGATGTGCATTTGCAACCTAGTAGGGACCTCCATGGAAGAAGATCGGTGACAACCACCCCCAACCTGCATGCCAACAGGGTCATCAACAACAGCAGAGGGAGGCTGGTTATTGGTAGGAGGATGGACACTATTGAGAGACGGAAGAGGACTCTTGGAGCGACAACCCTTGTGAGCCATGTTGAACCAGGATGGAGGGAAACGCCAGCAGGACAGAGGTCTTGGGAGCCTCTTTTCAGACTCATGTGAGGCCACTGATAGACCTTGATACACCAATCCAGAACCCATGGATGTCGAGGCTTTGTTCGATGTCCATGGCAAAAGAGACCTCCACTGAGGACAAAAATGCCTCAATGCCACACATCAATCCAGAGCCCACAGTGGCAAGTCTTCATCCAACATCCATGGCCAAAGTGCCTTGAGGACATGGTTTGATATTCATCTGAGTGTGCTACCAGCCAGAAAAAAAATTAGTGAAGAAGTCTACCAGAGAAGCCCCATGCAGGACACACCATCCTGTGAGAATCCCCCTTCCACTGGCAAGCGACGCCCAAGTAACAGCCTGATGACACACAGCTGTCAAAAAACAATGGAACAAATACAAGCAACAACTCACCAAGTCGCACCCTTCCTTCAAGGCACATGTGCTATTACCAGCTACAAGCATTGTAATGACCTACCACCTGGTGACCATGACAAGAGTCCTCCATGGCGCTGAACAAGAACTTCATCACAGTATCCACCTGACAATGTGCCACTGTCAGAGAAAGATGGAAGAAGATAAATACAATGAAGGACTCACCTAGTCATGCGCCACCTGGATCCTTCAAGTGGTATAATGACTCAGTCCTGGGAGGCACTGTATGCAGATCTGCCACCAACATACAGTTGAAAAATTCATGCCATTCAAGGAGCTTCAAGTGGCCTTTCAAACTGCACTCATACTATCCCTTACCCTCAAACTGACACAAAATTACCATGGGTGTCACAGATTGTCACATTAGACTCCGTCAGCCCCGCTTTATTCGACCAGTGTTGCAAAATCTGCAAATCACTTGCAAAGATATCAACGTTTGTCAGTACAATAAAATTAAAAATTTACATGGATAGATAGAGAGCTAAGTGGAAGGCATTGGCCTTGTCAAGGTCTGCGAATGTCTGATGCCTCCAGTACTGCCAGAATTCAAGAGGTCATCTGTGAGGTTGTACAGGTACTTTGAATGGCTCATGTGTCCCTCAGAACAGAGGTCAAGTGCCTCACACCCAAGGGTAATGCTATCCTCCAGGTCATCTTCTTCCCAAAGGTGCTTGTACTGCATGGTGAGATAACATGCAAGGTTGTTCAAATGTTTTGGGTGGTCAGGGTGATCCTGTGGGCACAGGCGGAGTGCTTCACGCCCAGAGGAAATGGCACATTCGAGGTCTGTCATGGCTTGTTGAAGGAGCTGGTCGTATGGTGAGGTGGGGTGGTGGAGGGCATGGTGAAAGGCATTAATGCCTCACATCATTACAGCTTCTTTGTTCACTGCCCTTGACACAGCCACATGCAAGCATCTAGATGAGTCTGGGCTGAGAGGTAGGTGTAAATCTGCCACTCATGCATCGAAACCTGAAGGCATTGTGCCTTTAGCAAAGAGCAATGATCCATATGGTGAAAATGGAGAAAAGGCTTCCAAGCTCAAACAAGTCCATTGCAGAAGAAGAAAGCCAAATCTATAACTTGAAAGAAGGAGAACTAGATGAAGAGATGTATTCCAAACCACCCTCACCCACTCGAGCCAGCGCTCTCCCCCATTGCCTCGAGGTCCCACCCATCCAGTGCCTCCTGAATCATCGATATCATGCTCTCCAAACTGTGCTGCCATATCAACAGACTCGTCCACATTGTCCCCAAACTCGCCTGTCATCCATGTTAACTGTGAAAGGGCACCCTGCTTGGTGACAAGGTCAGAGACATTGGCGATTCCAATGATCCAGATCCACAAATGGCCATGCTGTGCTAGGTATGCCTTGACTTCTTTGGCATCAAATAACTCAGGGGGCAGTTGCTTGTTTTCAATATCTGATTTGTGTCTGGGGTGAGTGAGAATGAATATTAAAGCATGAATGTGAGTCCAAGTGAGTGTAAATAACAAGGAAAAGAAGGGATGATGCATGCATTGTTGAAACCCAATATGGCATCCTTGATTCCCTTGGTCCCCAGCATGAGCATGCCATATGGCAACTCACCCGATCCATTGATCCTCTTGAGTTCACCCCCCTTTTCCAATTTTTCACTGTATCACAACAGTGAATAATTAGTTGTATTACATTAGAATGACAGTGACAGATCAATGATGGATGGACATGCACCACAGCAATGCAAATATCATGGCATTTTCCGTGAAGAAAAACCAACTCTACTTATGTTCCTGGAACATAATACATCAAGGCAGTGGCAACAGTAAACAGTAATCGATGATCTTGCTCGTCATCCATGTCATTGAAGGGGTGTTCCTGATTTGGACAAACTCAAGCCACTTTTCCCATTGAGGTGATCTATATCAAGTGCAAAAAGCATCATCAAAGTGTGGTACAAGACAAGTTTAAGAAATCGAGTGGCATTGTGCTACTTGTGCAGGCTTGCACTTAGACCAGGTACCAAGTGGAAAAAGTGCTGTAAAAGGGTGGATAAGGACACAAACAAATTTCTGATGCTTCAAATGATCAGCAGCTGGCCTAGTTTGGTGTGCAGCAGTGTGCTCAATTGTCTGCTATTAGGTGTGCTTCTCATTTGAATCCTCATCCTAATTACTGTCACCTTCACTGTCGCCACCACTGAATATTTGATCCAAACAATGGCACACCTCACATATAAGATGGTGAGTCCTTTTCACCCTTTATCCTTTTCAAGATCCAATAACATCTACATCATTTCTGATCATGTCTGACCTTGGTGAGTTCGACTGCATGCACTGGTGTGTTGCCACACTGACATTTGCATCACCAGACCTTGCAAATGTGATTCTCAAGCACTTGGTGCTCTCAACAGAGGTGGCCACACAGCTTGTAGCAAGGCTGTCTGCCCGTGGTATGGGGTCATGTAAGTTCTTTTTTTTCTTGTGATACCATGTGTGTCCTAGGCACTTTATCCATGTCCGTGCTTGAGGCTGAGGACAGCCTTCTGGAGTCCAATGTGGAGTCCATCACACATGAATTTAGTGTTGTTCAGTCTTCCCCAGTGGCTCCTCCCTCTTCTCCTCCCTCTTCTTTGCCACCTGCTGACCATCCTATCATATCGGGTAACACTGCTGCCTCCAGCAATAACATCATTCTCCCCACCACCTCCACAGAGAACCTCTCTGTGCCCCCTGTGGGACCCAGTACTGAGTCAGTTGATCCTACTGGACCCCACCACCTTTTCAATGCCAGAGAGCTGACTGCCAATGGTCACCGCCAGTTCATGTACAATAAATTCATCTTCGATCTCCCCATGGAAGATGAGATTGGCCAACTGTACTTTGTTACCCATGGCTGCTGAGTTGGCATCTTCACTACATGGTACATCTCTGTTATTTATTTGGCATCCTGAGTCTTCTGATCATGGCGGTAGGGGTAGGACATCTCCATATGTAATGGGAGTGTCCTTTGTGACCTGTTCCAAAGTGTCTTCCATTGACCAGGGACTTGTGCTTATCATCGCAGTGATTGACCATGGCAAGGCATGCTGGTTGACATAGGTTATAATAATTACATTTCTTGTGTATAATATATACAAGTCTGTAATTACTATCCCTTACCCCCAAACCGGCACCCACCATCAGCACCCCATGAAACACACAAAATTTTCACTGTTTTATTTTGCACACAGATTTTCATCCAGAAAAAAAAATACAGCCATGTTAATCAATAGTATGGAACCTCAGATATACAAGCTTTCTGCCACAGATGTGGTGTTGTGTGATTTAGACACAGATTTGCAACTCCCCATCATTTTGCAATACTATCCCCTACAGTGACATCAGCACACAATGATTTCAGCATGGTTTTAGAATTTACAGAATTTACATTTTACAGCCATTTTTGTAAATAATGGCAGTCGTGCCAGATTATTGCTGATTATGCAAATGCTGCTGGAGAGTCAACTCACGGGACAAGTTTGTGCTGCGCTCACCATGCAACTCGACCACCATGGGCAAGCTTCACATCCCTCCTTATAAGTGTCATATTTGGCAGATGTCCCAGTCTTCTAGCAGCAATGATGAGCATGAATCGGATCCAGAACTCCACACTGAAGGTCAGCATGATGATGAAGACTCTGACAAACATGATCAGCTTCTGCCTGATGACGAGGATGACCATGATGGGGACAGTTCTGGCAAGGAAAATAAGCAGGTTGGCGATGAGCAGGGCCCTTCAATGAAAATGCACAAGTGGGGCAGTTCCAAAAGTAGTGCATACATTCAGCTTTCAGTTGTTCATTGTATTCCACTAATGATTCCTATCTATCATGCAGAAGTCTGAGCTGGTTATGGTCGCTAAGACTATCACATTCATTGCTACAATCACTTCTGCTGCTGAAATGAAGAAACCACAAGCAAAGCGTGCCTCAAAACCAGGCCTGGAGTTCATGTTTGGCCTCAATGAGCCATGGGATACCCTACATGCACAGATCCTTGCAAAAGTATTCTCCAGCCATTCCAAAAAAAGTACCTTGATCATTGACCCTTCAATGACAGTAGCAGTGATAATCCCCTCGAGGGTCAGGAGCACCTCCGTAGTTGTTCGTTGGCCACACACAAAAACCTGTGCTTTCTCAGCTTGGTGGCCCTAGCAGGATCTCCCATACCGACGACAGATCATGCGTTCATCTTTCGATGTTTCATCAATGAACCCAAGTTGCTGTGGCTCATACTGTGCCATTCATGCAATGAAGTCAGCACGTAGGTCCTCATTGTGCTCGGTAGCAATACAGTGGAGCTTTTTATGGCTCATGCCTGCTCGCTTGAGTTCTTGAAAGATAGTTGTGAAATGGACAGAGATAAAGCGATTGTTTTTGACAAGTGAAAGCAGTTTATCAAGGCAGTAACTAGGGTTGGCATGAACAAGGCTCAGAATGTAGTCGAGATCTTCACAATCCAAGAGATGGGGGAGACCACATAGAGAGGAGGGGTTGGGGTTGATGACATCTCTGGTTTCATGCCAAAGCCTGAGGATTCGATAAAATGTGCACTCCAAGAAGCCACAGCAGTCGAGGATATCAGGAAGTTGGACTAAGCCACATTCATGGAGTCTGATGGCTGCGATCTTCACACCATGGCTGATTTGGCAGTTTGGCATGGTGTATGGCAGTGGGAGGATTGTTTTTGGGCTACATACTATACATAATCTCACAATGTCACGCAAGTCATGACTGCCATTATTTACAAAAATGGCTGTAAATACAACCACAATGAATCTACATTTCTCTAAGTTTGGATAAGGGGGTGTGAGCATTTTGCTGATGGACCTAAGTCATAGTGAACACCAACGCAAGCCAAAGGGACAGGATAAGTGGCATGCCTGCTAGTTAGTAGTCAGACTGAGTACACACTCCTGGCAGAGTGACCTGCCAGTGCAAACGCACTAGTGGCTAGTACCTGGGATTGAGTGTGGGTGTCCGATGATAACATTGATGGGTAAACTTGGAGCACAGGACCATAACAATGAATACCAGATGCCCCACACTCCTGTGGCACAATGGTGCGCATCTGGGTTGAGTCAATCCTTCACATATCACGATCTGTTCATACCAGAGTTGTCAGATCCAATATACCAGTATATGAGTTTGTCTGAACTCGAGCACATGTAGTATACATAGATATTACAGCAGTATTGTACTCCATGTGTTTTTCTCCTATATACTAATCAAACTGCTACCAGTAGAGTACATATTCAATGAACTGAAATATCCTGATTTGTTCACTAGCACACTTCATGCTGTCGTATTCTATTGCATAATCGAGGTCGCATAGAAGTGGTCAAAGCCAGCTCAAATGGATGGCCACACTGCACACTGGACAGAGGGTGAGCCTGCACTTGGGTTGAATGTACTGCTCAGGGACTGGTCGTCAGTCATCACACTTACTGTAATCATAATACAACCCCATACAGTAGCATGCACACACACACACACACATATAACTCACTCATTAGACTTGTAGCATTGTGCAATGCACCACACCCACTGCCGCTTGCAATACATATCTTGCAATCATGGTGAACCCAAAAGCCAGAAGTGGCTGGTGTGTGACCTGGCCTGAAAAGGGGGATAGAACCTGAAGTCACAGGACCTTAGCGAGCGGAACTGCACTTGCGGGGTGGTGCACCACATGTTAGTTTCAGGAAGGATTGAAATCTGAAGTCATGGGGATGCACCAGGTAGCACCGATGGCAGCACATGCACTGCCCCCTTGCCTCATCTGACTGAGGGGCTGCCAATTTCAAGGGATGGTACTTACCCTTTGCTCAAATCCAAAGTCATGTATCTTTGCCGCCGGCAAGCACCACCTTGCAACTTGCCTTTAGTGTGTAAATTTCATGTTGTCCTAAGTCTGCCTGAATTCAAGCACATGTGATCTACGTCAGTTGTGCATTAATAGTGCAGACTATTGATGTACAAGCACATGTAGGTACTTTCAGAAGTCAACCATGTCACACTCTTTGAGAGCAGTCCCACCAAACCCCCAAAAAGTTGCTGCCACAGTTGCTAACACCCAGATACCGCAGTCATAGTAGTTGCTCTGAACTGGAACATTCTGAAAAGGGTGAGCATCAACCTGATGATCAAAGAAAATAAAATTCAGACTCACAGTAATAGGGCATGTGATCCATGATCAGGAGTCTGCTTCCAAATGGATTTCTGACTGGGAAAAGGTGGCACATGCAATGGCAAGCAGTCTTGTCATGAGTTGCATTATTTCCTTGGGCTCTGATCAGTGATGAGATCACAAAGAGAACTGTTACATATACTCACATTAACATCACTGTGCCAGGGCTTCTTCTTGGAAAAACTGTCAAAGAGGTGAAATTCTGAGCAGGTGAAGTCAGTGATGCATAAGACCCAGTGACTTGGCTGATGAATAGAAACAATCCAGATATCTTTTGTCCAGAACTCTGTATGCTTTGTTGCCCTAAAAATCTCAATGTCAGTCTTGTAGTGGGCACACAGCAGATCATATGTCAAAAACACTGCAAAGGAATGTGGTGCAGGAGGGTGTGCATCAAGAATTGCCAAAAAGAGAAGGAATATGCAACCATTAACACAAATGTCATTGATGCAAGATGTAAGAGAGGCAAGCATGGTGATGTCTTCTGGATTGAATGTAAAATGAGGAAGCTCTGATTTTCAAACCACCACCCAGACCTGTGAGAGGGCTGGCATCAGGTCAAGTGTCAGATCCTTGTAAGTTGATCAGTGAAATTCGGAGGGGGGGGGGTGAGAGCAGAGTATGTACCAATGGGGTTTTCTAGACAACCCACATAGGAAGTGTGGATGGATGCCAGGATTCTTCATTGAGCTCCGCATCTTGTGACTCATCCACTAGGTAATCAAGTGCCAGTATATCCTCAGTATCCAGTATGCTAGATTCGAGCCTGAGATTGGGATGGAGATCGGCAAGCTCATTGGAGGGTCCTGGTACCTCAATCACAGTTGTATTCATCCAATGTAGAGTTATTTCTGCAGCTCCGTGAGTCAACTTGGAAGTCAAAGCCTTGGCCTCCTGAGTGTCAGCATCAAAATGGAAGATTGAGGCCAAAGAGCTGGACCAGCGAGGTGGGAGTGTCAGCAGGTGTTCTCAGCAGTGCTGCAGAAGTAGACAGAACATTTCACCTAGAGAAGTGATAATAAATGAAGGATGTGGGTAGAGAGGTATAGACTCACTCTCAGGTGTTTGCAGGGCAACCTCCACAGCAGCTAGCTCATTGGCATACGACCAACAAATATTGTCTGCTTCCATGCCCAACCTCTGCCATTCTTCAAGGCAGCAATCATGCTTTAGCAGTGCTCGGATCCCACTATATACATCCTTATCTTTCATCCAGCAGGGAATCTTTCTAATGGAAGGCACAATCCACACATCTTCCATCAAGGCGTCATGGTTGCAAAGTTTGTTGAGTTTGGTTGGGAGTGGTGTGGGAAGTGGAACTGACCATGTCAAGTCATGGAGTTCTTTGAGCTTGGCACAGTACATGTTATACTTTCAGATTGTGCTCATGAGGGCGGGTTGGCACTTCATCAGTAATTTAACCATTTGCTTTAGTAAGCTTTTATGGCGCTTTTACAGCTTTTTTGGCTTTTTCTCAGCCACAGAAAAGCACCAACGTCAGAAGTTACGAAAAGTTGAAAAAGCTTCATCGAAGCTAATCATCACAAGTGTGAAGTATTCACAAAGCTTGAAAAGATCATGTTAAGTTATCCTGGCCCTCATGCACCGATTCAGATGTATTCTCTAAATACAAAGTACTAATGCACATTTATTTCTACCCTGTCCTTTCATCATCGCTGTGCTCGTCATAACGTCGTTGCCGCTGTCATCATCATGTTGCTGTGATGCAGCCGCCACCACCATCCAAGTTGTTGCACCATCAAGAGGGAACTGCCACTTTCATTAGTTCATTGTTGTAGTCGTCCTCGTCACTGCGCCATCACGACACAGCTGCCACTACCACCGTCTAACTCGCCACTGCATTGTCACAATGCCGCTGCCGCCGCCGTCAGACACTGCTGTCTCATGGCATGCCACCACTGCCATTGTTAGTGTGCTGCACCATTGTTGTCACATCATTGTGACACTGTGCAGCAGTGAGGACATGCACCATGACAGGATGGTGCATGCAGAAGCAAGAGGGCATACATGGAGACGGGAGGGCGTGCACAGAGATGGGAAGATGGGGCCACTGCCATCTTTGTTCGCAACACCGTGGCACACCACCACCGCCTTTGCCATGACGTCAGTGCCGCCATTCTCGTCGTTGTGGCAATCATGATGCCACTGGAGGGGTGAAGAAAAAAATCAGTTCATCGGCACAGCGAAAGAGTTAAAAAAAAAACCTTGCACTCTTATGAGGCAGCCACAGGACGTTTAAGGTCATGTAGGGGTGTGTGAGAGGGCATGCAAGGCACACAGAGCTGTGCAGTACCAAAGGGGAAGGGGGAGGCCACCACTGTTGTTCTGTGCTGCCACCAGTCTTCGTTATGTCACTGCTGCAATGTAGTCATTGTCGTCATTATATCATCATTGTCATATCCCATATAATCGACACAACTCCGACCTCCGGACTAACTCCATCCATCCCTCCAGTGACTCCTCACCAACCCCGTTCCTCCATCCCTCCAGACTTACCTCAAATACCCTTACATATTTCCCTTGTTCTGTATTTAGTTTAGCTTTGCTCTCTGACCCCTCCGATGCTGTGTAGCACAGCTCTGGCTCATTCCTGACCCGGAGCACAGCTCTGGCATATACCTATCCAACCTCCAAGTACTTTAGTCATCTGACCTCCGTTACTAATCCACAGTTTCTCTCCATATATAAAGCCTGTATCAGTACGTAGATACCTTAGGCTGAATATTGACTCAGACAGTCCTCTGTTCATCTCTGAGTTCCTCCGATGCATCTCTGACCAACAAAGGCCGTGACAGTGCAAAGACACAACACATAAGTCCTGCGTCAAGCCTTCACTCCTCTGAACGCAACCCTCCAGATGTCTGACCATCTCCAGTCTTCCCTCCCTCTCGACCTCCGATCTCCGACCAGAGTTTGAGCAGAGGATGTTCCAGTCTTAACAGTCATGACACAACCATCACCAAGCAACCAACTGAAAGCAACAGCACCAACAGTCCAGTGTAGAAACATCCGGCCCTAAAGCCAGCTCAATTTTTGTCGTTCTTTTCACTCTCTCTGCCCAGGTGCCACCTTACATGCCTTCCCATCGCCCTCAATGCTCCCAAGGTCATTTAACAAGGTTTCTGTTGGTGCCAACATCCCTGTCGGCAGCCACTCGCCTGCTG